>ML777950.1:987554-1015221 GCA_009831015.1 Picea engelmannii
GGCTATGAAATAGCCAAGGGATAATGATGATGAAAGTGGATATTAGGACCACTAACCGAGAAACATTATGGTATGAATATTGTATGTGGAATTTATATTGGTTTGGATGCATTGCTATGATATGTGGACCAGTGCATGATTTCGGGTGATGACACAGCACAAAACTGAATAAACGATGACAAAACCCCCAGCAACACGATGCCACTGTATATTCCATTGTAGGGTGTGGACCCTCGTTATGATTAGGAGGGGTGGAGGCATTTCCCACCGTGTATCCTCCGAAACCTGAAGTCATGGGAGGACGGTGTTAGTTCACGCTCCCCAAGACATGTGATGATGACTATCAGATGCCTGCTAGGGAAGCTTGGTCGAGATAGCGACACTTCCGCTTACGGGTTCTATTTGGAGTTAGGTCAATATAGTTGACGCTCCAAGATAGTCTAGCAGAGGAAGGATAGGAATGGAGATGGAAGTAGGTTAGGGAGGAAGGATGAGTAGTAACAGTTGAGAATGTATGGAGATTTGTCTTGTGGTAGAATTTAATGTTTTCCCTTCAAAAAAAAAAAAAATGTGTATATATGAATATTCATTATTACGTAACTAAACCACAGTTGTTTAAAATAAAATTGTTGAACCGGATAATAGTAATTAAAGGATTTCTCAAACAATTGATTGGTTTGTTGTCTTTTATAAAAGACTTGTCTTGCTGACTGGATTGGATGCATACATAAATTACAAAAGGATGACAGTTTTGATTATTAGTACATGCACGAGATTTGTATGTACTAGCTACACATGCATTTCTTGTACATATACACTAGTATGTATGGGTTTTCTTGACTTACTTACTGATAATGTCGGTTAATTGTTCTGAATGTGTGAACCATGTTTCTTTTCCTTGTACCATAAGATACCTTAACTTCGGAACGAAGTTTCCTGAAGGGTGGGTGTATGTAACAACCCTAGTAGAATATATGTTTAGGGAATTATTAAGTAAAATTTATAGGTAATTAATTTTTCTAACATATTATTAATTAAACAAAGATTGGTATAATGATACTGATTAAATATTTATTAATTAATTAATGGTTACAATTTAATTAATTAATTGATTAATTAATTACATGTTACATTCATTGACATCGGTATTAAATTAATAGGGTTTGTTGTAACATATATTATCAATCAGACGCCACAGGTAACAGACGCAAAAGATGAGGTTGGAATAGGTACATAAAGCACCTCCTTCTCTATTAATAGATTGTCCTATAGCCCAAAGGAGCTGGGAGTTGAGCTGGGAGTCACAACCAGCCGAAAAAGCAAACGATCAGATGGAAGAAATATATGAGATCCAAAGAATGAGAGGCACCATGGATTTCTTTAATAAATTGGTGGAAAGTATTGCACCAACTGTGTTTGGTCATCAAGAGGTCAAGCGAGCAGTGTTGCTTATGCTTATGGGTGGAGTACATAAACAGACTCACGAGGGAATCAATTTAAGAGGGGACATTAATGTGTGCATCGTTGGAGATCCAAGTTGTGCCAAGTCACAATTCTTAAAGTATGCATCAAGCATTGTATCTAGGTCTGTGTATACCTCTGGAAAATCTAGTTCTGCTGCAGGCTTAACAGCAACTGTTGTAAAGGAGCCAGAGACTGGAGAATTCTGCATTGAGGCCGAAGCGTTGATATTGGCTGACAACGGAATTTGTTGTATAGATGAATTTGATAAAATGGATATAAAAGATCAGGTTGCAATTCATGAGGCTATGGAGCAACAGACAATAAGCATTACAAAAGCTGGTATTCAAGCAACTCTCAATGCCCGTACCTCTATATTAGCAGCTGCAAATCCTACTGGTGGGCGTTATGATAAATCAAAGCCACTAAAGTACAATGTAGCACTTCCTCCTGCGATTCTTTCCAGGTTTGACCTGGTTTATGTCACGATAGATGAGCTAGATGATCAGACAGATCACCATATTGCAGATCATATTGTTAGAGTTCACCAAAAGCATGAAGAGGCATTGTCTCCATCTTTTACTACTGCTCAAATTCAGCGATACATTGCTTATGCAAAGACCCTTAAGCCAAAGCTAGGTACTGAAGCAAGAAAGGTCCTGGTTGATGCATATGTATCCTTAGGGCGAGGCGATGCTACACCTGGTAGTTGAGTTGCATACAGAATTACAGTGAGGTAATTGGAAGCTTTGATAAGATTGTCTGAGGCCATTGCTCGTGTGCACTTGGATTCTGAGGTGCGGCCAACCCATGTTCATATGGCAGCAAGACTAATAAGCACATTCATTATCAGTGTCGACTCAAATGAGATTGATCTGGCTGATTTCGAAGATGCTGAGAATAACAATAATGATAGAGGTGTCGGGGACAACGAGAACCAACCAGCAGAAGCAGAGGGTCATCAACCTTTAGGGGATGGGGTAACAGCAGCAGAAGGAAAAGATCGTGATCAACCAAAGAAGAAAATGACTGTTACTTATGAGCATTTTCAAAAATTTACCCGTGCGCTTGTCATGCGGCTTAGACAACATGAAGAATCACTTAAAGACAAGGCTGGTTTGGCTGGTTTGAAACAGGCAGATTTAATCAAGTGGTACGTTGAAGATTTGAACTCCCAGCAGGTTTTTGATACAATGAGTGGATTACTGGAGGAGGTAAAATGTGTGAGGTCTATTATACAGAATTTGATAGATAGGGAAGGTGTCCTCGTGATTCTTGATGACAGCCCACAAGCACCAGCGCCTGGGACAGAAGGATCAGCCCAGTCAAACAAGAACGATCAGAGGGTTCTAGCAGTTAATCCTAACTATGTCTTAGAGTAGGCACTTTATATCAGACATGGCAAAATTTCCGTGGAATCATTCCATATTAAGCATAGGTTGTTATGGCTTAATGCAGTTTAATTGTATATTTCATTCCTGGTTGTCAGTGAAAAGGAAGAAGTTGACATCTGGAAACAAATCTGTATTTCTATATCAAAACTGATGATCCATGCCTGCTGCAAACAAGATGATTAGGAAGAATTTGGTGAAGAAATATATTGAGTTGTTCAGTGAGATCGCAGAGAACAAAGACGACTATGCCAAGTTCTACGAAGCGTTTTTGAAGAATTGGGAATACATGAGGACAGCCAGAACAGGGCTAAGCTCACGGATTTGCTGAGGTATCACTCTCCCACGAGCGGTGCAACTCAAAGGCAAAGGGGTGAAATTCTCTCCAAACAAAGGGCCGCTCAACGAAATTCGTTTCAATCGCAGAAACCTCACGCTTTACTTACCCACAATTGAAATGGACGGCAAAGCGGACGCTGTTTTGAGAAATTTGGCGGTATTTGAAACTTCTAAACAGGGAAAGGAATCACAACCCCTCAGGTCATATGTGAACTTGATGCAGCGCTTGATCGATACAACCTATGTCGTTGGAGCGCGAGGTCCGATTCTGCTTGAGGATTACCATTTGATTGAGAAGTTTGCAGCGTTTCACAAAGAACGAATTCCTGAGAGGGGCGTCTGCAAAGAGTTTTTTCGAAGTGACCCACTATGTCTCCAATCTCACCTGTGCAGATTTCTTGAGGGCACCTGGCGTTCAGACCCCTGTGATTGTTTGATTTTCTACTGACATACACGAATGTGGGAGTCCAGAGACTATCAGAGGCCCCAGGGGTTTTGTTGTCAAGTTTTACACGAGAGAAGGAAACTTCGACATAGTTGGCAACAATATTCCCGTTTTCTTAACTCATGATGCCATCCAGTTTCCGGCTGTTATTCGAGCTCTGAAGCCCAACCCCAAGACACACATTCAAGAGCCATGGCGCTATCTGGATTTCATGTCCCACCTTCTGGAGAGTTGTTTTACCTTCATGTATTGTTTCGATGACTGGGGAATCCCTTCTGACTACCGGCACATGGATGGCTATG
Source organism: Picea engelmannii (assembly GCA_009831015.1). Lineage (NCBI taxonomy): Eukaryota > Viridiplantae > Streptophyta > Pinopsida > Pinales > Pinaceae > Picea > Picea engelmannii. Next base: position 991,493 of record ML777950.1, read on the forward strand.
GCGTTCACACATTTAAGCTGATCACCAAAGATGGGAGAGAAACTTACTGCAAGTTTCATTGGAAACCTACATGTGGATTGAAGTTTTTGCTTGACGAGGAAGCTGTGATCGTGGGAGGTAGCAACCACAGCCACGCTACCAAAGACTTAACTGATGTCGTAGCTTCGGAAAACTACCCTGAATAGAAGCTCTATATCCGACTATGGATTCAGCAGATGAGGATAAGTTGGACTTCGATCCTCTCGATGATACTAAGATTTTTCCTGAGGATATTTTTCCCTTATAGCCTGTAAGTCGGTTGGTTTTGGACAAGAATATTGACAACTTCTTCAATAAGAACGAAATGTTGGCGTTCAATCCTGGTGCCATCGTTCCTGGCATATACTATACCAACGACAAAATGTTTCAGACTCGAATGTTTTCATATGCAGACACACAGCGCCACAGGCTTGGCCCAAATTACATGCAGATCCCCATGAATGCACCACAAATATCAACATAGAATGATGGTTGTGTGCTTGCTCGATGTTGGGTAATATTTAAGTGGTGTTTGCGGTCTGAATACTTGGAGAGAGCAATTTTTTCATCAAATCTGATGCGCCCAATAAATTGTGTGCTCATAGCAGCAATATCATTTCAAGATAATCATAGAGATATTCACAACGGGTTCCCATGCATATCACTTGAACATGTCAAACCCGAATCAGAAATGATTTTTCCAAGTGTTCTTATGAAAGAATTTACAGAAGCAGTAGAGGTATTGTTTTCTTTACATGGAAGATACTTCCGGCCTACTTTGGATTTGTGGGCTTCCTCAGCTTTGGCAGCAGCTAGTCTAGGTCAAAGAGTGTTCTCCAAAGAGCTGCCAGAGGATGGCCAATTTGTTCTGCCAAAGCTTGTATGCTTAGTGTTGGAATCATTTACAAGGTATCTGGGGTCACAGCCTAATCCAAAGAATGTTTTTCCTGTCATTGTGGAAAAACTGCTTGAACCATTACTGTCACTGCTAGAAGTTCTGACAGGAGAATTCAATTCTAAAGAACGCTCTAAGAATGATGTTGCATATATATGGAGGACAAGGCTGTTGGGAATTGTTGAAGACATATTTGCATTTGGATTATTTCATTCGGTGCATATCGATGGCTATTTAAATGTTTGCAAAAGCTATAGTCAGGTTGAATCTCAAAGAATCATAAAAGCAAATAAGAAAGCTAAACCAGCTTCATCTAGGGAACATGAAAGAGAAGTTCCACATGCCACTGTTGGAAGTTATCATAAATCTTTATTTCAGAAACTAGATTATCTAAGGAAAGAAGGTAAGACAACTGCCTTGCATGGGATTGGGAGGCTTCTGAGTATATTTATTCGGAGGAAGAAAAATCAAGGAGCTAATGCTTCCCATATCATTGGCACTCAGAAAATAAATTCATCAAGAATAGTCGGAAAATTCTTCAAGAAACAAGATTTTGTGAAGGTTTGGAGGCTCCGCGAAATAGTTTGGACATGCCCAGTGGAGTTATGGATTTTGGCAGGAAAAGTGAATCCAATGTGAACGATATTCCGTTTGGCTTTGAGCTTCCGAAAACAGAAGTTGCCAAATGGGAGCTAGAAGACGCTCCAAGGAAATCTGTGAAAGATTCACCAATGGAAAATGACCAGAAACGCAGAATGCCAAACGTCGTAGCCTGACTTATGGGTCTCGAGCTCATGCCAGATGAGCCCGTTTCCAACGATTATTCCAGGCGAAACTCCCTCACTGGCAGGCAATTTCTGAGCATTTTCATCGACAAACAATGCTCCATCGGTGTACCCCGATGTTGAACTCGTGAAAGAAAGGTTTGCCAAGCTATTACTCAGGGAGAACATCTTTGGAGGAAAGAAGGGTTTCTCTTCAGCTATGGCCTTGTCTAATGCTATTACCAATCTACCAGCTTCCATTTTTGGTGAGCTATGGTGATTGGAGCTCTTGGAAGGGGAAAGGAAGACTAAGTGGCACAAGGAAATCGGTTGGTTTCTCTCTGTGGTCGATCACATTGTTGAGTTCGTTCCATCTTACCAGAGCTCTGCAGATGGATCGATGATAGAGGTTATGGTCACGAAGCCTCGATCGGGCATTCAGAGGAATATTCCAGCACTTCGAAAGTTGGAAGTGATGTTGTTTGAATGCATGGATTCTTTTGTCGACACAGAGTTCTGGTATGCAGAGAGAGGGATGGCGGAATCTGATAAAAATGTATATAACAGTAATAACAGTAATCCTAGATAGAAGGAAAAATGGTGGCTTCTTGCTCCCAGAGTTCCCAAGGGTGGACTAACAGGGGACACAAAGAAGAAATTGCAGCATCAAAAAGATTATGTCAAGTGTATCACCCAGATTATGCACGCCTAGCCAAAGGCATTTACAAGCTTCCCTACGTCAGTAACGGTTCAAAGAGCTGGCAGAGCACCTGGCAGTCGTAGTTTTCCATGAAGACGAACCGGTTCATATTCCTCTAAACAAAAAGAGTTTTATTTTAGATTTTAAAAGAAAGAGGCTGGAACAGAAAAGAGAGGCGCGGGGGCGAGCTGGGGAATAAACCTCTTGTGAAGAGGGGTTCTTTGTATGATGAGTTATTTTGTAAACCAGGAATGAAATAATACAAAATATTTTTTACTTGTGACTGTGAGATTCATCACGGTTGATTCTTTCAGCATGTTCTTCCTCTTTTCAGATGTGTTAAATTTGTTTGGAACTCATTTTATAGGCTCCTTACCCACAGTTGATATACATGTGTTGTCATTATCATATTGTTTATTTCTTCCTTATTCCGTCACGACTGTGTACAAGTTTGTTTTCCTGTATCTTCGTTTCATTTCATATTCCTAACTGATGTGCTTCGTTATAATTTAGTACGACCACTACTATAGCGAATGAATTTTGGTTTTCTTTAATTGTTTACTATTTTTCCTTTGTACCAGCTATCGGCGGGTTGTTGGCAGCCAATCAACATTTTTCCACTGTCTTATAAGCTGCCTACACCAATGTTTTGCAAACATCAATTTTTCGTCACTATTTTCAAATAAACGACACTTTTATTTTTGCGACTTTTGCACAATTACCTTCGTTGTTGTTCTCAGGACTGTAAGTGTGAAAACTTAGTCTTTCAAAGTCGCATTAAAATCATTATTTGAACTGTCGTTATCCTTCTTGTCAATATGCCCATTATGCTTACATTTCACTCATCATTATGCAGCTGGAAAAACTTTTGAACTATACTCCTTGGACATTCTTGGATTGATTGTGTGACTTGGTTTCATTGAGTTTGTAATGCATTGGCATTTGGATTTGCATGTTATTTGACCTACTTGACCATTAGTTTCATGAAAATACAGAGGTGTTATGGTTAAATCTTTCATATATATCTTTTAATATGATACCTATGTTCGTATTTTCATAACTATTGGCATGTTGATTGTATGAAGATACATTGGCACATTGGTTAAACTCATGATATGAGCTGTTACAATACATTGGCACATGGTTAAACATTTGGTATTGGTTTCAAATTCAATGTTGATGGTTTAAAACTTTGGCATAACGTTGATTGTGCGCGTTGGTTTATACACTTACCATGGGTTTCATTGGTCGGTCAAGTGACATGATTTTTGAACTATACTATAATGGGTAGAACAGCTATAAGACGGCGGTTGTACTTTGGAAATAACTATTATGCATGGTAGATATAAGCTCCACCACCTTCGCACGATGACATTAATGTCTATCACTTATCCCTGTTTTACCTCTGTTCGCTCGGGTAACCCTTCGTGCACTCTACTCCTGTATGCTATGACCCAAACCCTGGCTCGTTCACCGTGTGCTCGGCTCCATGGCACCAGTGGTGCGAATCGAACCGAACGGTAGCCAAGCCTTGCTACTATTTGACAATGCCCAAAAAGACTTGGAGGATAATGGTTGGCTCACTTTTGTGCAGAGGTTTGAGGGTTTTAACTCACTTGATTAAGAAAGACACCCAATATCACTAGATTTGTCTCAATACTTTACACTCTACACTTTTTCTTCTGACCGTTCCTATGCCACCGTCCTAACCCAAAAGAATGTCGAAAACAATGAAGTACCCATCGCCTTTATGAGATCTTCTTTCAAAGGTGTTGAACTTAATTACCCAGCAGTAGATCGGCAAGCCTACGTTGTTTTCAAAGCAGTCAAGCAATTCCGGTCCTATCTTTTGAAGTCAAGGACGAAAGTCATTGTTCCCTACCTAGCTGTGAGGAACCTGTTAGTGCAGAAGGAACTAGGAGAAAAGAGAGCCAACTGGGTCACCTCCTTGTAGGAGTATGACTTGGAAATCACCCCAACTCAGATAGTGAGAGGCCAAGGGTTATGCAAGTTAGTCGTTGATTTAGCAGCAGGACAACAAGAAGAAAGTGATACATCAAACCTAGGACAAAGCGATCAAAGTTTAATCTGTTGCGCACAAAACTCTGTCAGTCCTTGGTATGACAATATAAGATTATGTATTGAAAATGGGTCAGCCCCTTGTCACCTAGACCCCTCCAAAAGAAGAGCGTTGAGATTAAAGTCTGCCTCCTTTCATCTGGTTAATGGTATCCTGTTTCGTCAGAATTTTGACGGCGTACTGATGTGTTGTCTTGAAAAGGGCGAAGCAGAAAAAGTCTTGATAGAGTTGCATGCAGGAGAAGTTGGTAGTCATTTTGGTGGTGACACCACTACTCGTAAGGTTCTAAGAGCTAGTTATTACTGGCCCACGCTTTTTAGAGACGCCCATTCCTTGTGTCGTAAATGTATCATCTGTCAGAAAGCATCAGGGCGGTTACAAAAACCAGCCTTTCCTTTGCAGCCCGTTTCAGTAGATTCCCCTTTTCAGCAGTGGGGCCTTGATATCATAGGTCCAATTAATCCTCCATCCTCGCAACAACACAATTTTATTGTGATAGCCACAAATTACTTTACCCGATGTTCTGAAGCTGCTGCGTTAAGAACTGTCAACACCAGTCAGGTAATTGCCTTTCTAAATTCGAATATTATCACTCGTTTCAGTATCCCTGACTGTTTAGTTTTCGATAATGCTTCTTACTTTTCCTCTCTTGAGATGAGTGAGTTCGCTTTGGAAAAAGGAATTAAGCTGAAGTATTCTGCTAGCTATTACCCCCAAGGCAACGGATTGGCAGAATCAACAAACAAGAACTTAATTAAAATCATCAAGAGAACGGTGGTTGAAAATCACAAGAATTGGCACAATGCACTGCTAAACGCATTATGGGATGATAGGGTAACACCAAAAGCTATTGTAAGTAACTCCCCCTTTTTTCTCGTCTATGGCAGAGAAGTAGTTCTGCCACCTCACATTCTTCTTCCTTCACTTCAGTTGTCACAAAAATTCCAAGAAGAAGATTGTCCCCCTTTGGAAAACCGAATTAACGCTTTGATGAAGCTAGAAGAGGTAAGAGCCCAAGCTAAACGTAAGTTAGATCAGCATCAACAATTGGTTAAAAGCTGGTTCAATTCTAACTCTGCTTTTGATAGGAATTTTGAAGTAGGTGATCTCGTCTTGAAATGGGACAAACCGCACGAGGGAAAGGGAGAGCACACGAAATTTCAAAACCTATGGCTTGGGCCGTTTTTAATTGTTGAAAAGTTGGGTCCCAGTTCTTTTCGATTGCAGAATCTTGAGGGGAAGCTTGACACCTATCCGGTGAATGGCCAAGCCTTGAAAAAATACTTTGCTTGATGACAACCCTTGTATATTATGTACATATTTTGTCTTTTGTTTGCCTTTTTCGTTTGTTTTTTGTTTTTTATTTTTCTTTGAATTTATCAGCTTGTGTTTTTCGAAAATACACATACCTGTACACTGAGCTCTTCAGACAAAGACGATATAAAATTCCTTTGTTGGAATAACTTCTGAGAAATTTGTACAAACATCAATTATATATTGCTGAAATTTATATCTGTGTTGGAAAAAGTCTGTTGTTTGAAAGAAGTTGATTGATTTCGATCTCTGAGTAAAGCTTGTCATGATCATCTATTATCTTTTTGCGCTGTCCCTATTCCCTAAGGGAATGACTCAAAATGATGTCTCCCTGTCTTAGGAAGATTTTTTTGTAAATAAAACATCTCTGGATCTAAATAAAGGATAGTTCTAAAAAAATTCTGATGAGGTCTGAAAAAATATGTTAAAATATCATGATTTTCAGCGTCACCCCGCTCAACTATATATCTATGAAAAAACAAAACAAAATAAATTATTAAGAAGAGCTGTGGGAAGTGCTTGTAAACCCGTCGGGATGCTGAACAGGTCTGCTGGCAGCGGGTAAATGCATGCATGGCGCCAAGACAACTTCGCCGGGGTACTGAACAGGCCTGCTGGCAGCGAAGCAATGTCGGGTATATGAAAATTTGTAAATAAGAATCCTCAAAACGTCCTCTATTCTGATCTAGAACTCCTTGGCAGGATACAGATGTCATAGTGGGTTAAATGGCAACCCTGTCGAGGCTATGGACGCCTGCTGGCAGCAGTGGATCTGTCAACAGTATTGGAGATTTATCTTTAATATCATGACTTGTTGGTCTTAAGACTGTTATCAGTTTTCATCTTTTAAAACACTGTTGGAATAGTTGATTAATGATGATGTTTATACGATTTTCTGGTTGTTATTTTTGAGTTGGAATTATCTTTGCTTTCCTAATCTGAATTTGTTCCTTTTAACAGAGATAACTGCTTCTACCAGTGTGTCACCATTGTTGGCAGCCAATCAACATTTTTCCACTGTCTTATAAGCTGCCTACACCAATGTTTTGCAAACATCAATTTTTCGTCGCTATTTTCAAATAAACGACACTTTTATTTTTGCGACTTTTGCACAATTACCTTCGTTGTTGTTCTCATGAATGTAAGCGTGAAAACTTAGTCTTTCAAAGTCGCATTAAAATCATTATTTGAACTGTCGTTATCCTTCTTGTCAATATGCCCATTACGCTTACATTTCACTCATCATTATGCAACTGGCAAAACTTTTGAACTATACTCCTTGGACATTCTTGGATTGATTGTGTGACTTGGTTTCATTGAGTTTGTAATGCATTGGCATTTGGATTTGCATGTTATTTGACCTACTTGACCAATAGTTTCATGAAAATACAGAGGTGTTATGGTTAAATCTTTCATATATATCTTTTAATATGATACCTATGTTCGTATTTTCATAACTATTGTCATGTTGATTGTATGAAGATACATTGGCACATTGGTTAAACTCATGATATGAGCTGTTACAATACATTGGCGCATGGTTAAACATTTGGTATTGGTTTCAAATTGAATTTTGATGGTTTAAAACTTTGGCATAACGTTGATTGCACGCGTTGGTTTATACACTTACCATGGGTTTCATTGGACGGCCAAGTGACATGATTTTTGAACTATACTATAATGGGTAGAACAGCTATAAGCCAGCGGTTGTACTTTGGCAATAACTATTATGCATGGCAGAGATAAGCTCCACCACCTTCGCACGATGACATTAATGTCTATCCCTTATCCTTGTTTTACCTATGTTCGCTCGGGTAACCCTTCGTGCACTCTACTCCTGTATGCTATGACCCAAACCCTGGCTCGTTCACCGTGTGCTCGGCTCCATGGCACCAGTGGTGCGAATCGGACAGAACGGTAGCCAAGCCTTGCTACTATTTGACAATGCCCGGAAAGCCTTGGAGGATAATGGTTGGCTCACTTTCGTGCAAAGGTTTGAGGGTTTTAACTTATTTGTGGCACAACAGTTCGCTCTGAATTTTGATGGCTATAGAGCCAAGGTGGGTGACATCCAATTGGAAGTCGATGAGAAGTTTATTAGTTCTGCTACAAGGTTACTTGCCACGGGCCAACGTTGGTTCAAAAATTCGAAAGTGGAAGAGGTGCCATGGTCGCTACTGTTTGTCTCACGAAAAGTCACATCTTGTGACAGAGGTATGCCCATCTCTGCGCTTAAACCTCGATGGCATGATATTTTCATAATAGTCAAATAGTTCGTGACCTGTGAAGGTCGATATGGACTAGTTTTTCTCTACCACCTGCGTTTGTTAATGAATTTTATGGGATACCCATTGAATATGCCCTTTTACTTCCATCGTAGCCTATATAAAATGTCGAAAAGGTTTAAAAGGCAGAAGGTCGACAATAGCCTGTTCCACCATGGACTAATTAAACTTATCATTGTTTATCACTTGAGTTTACACGGTGATAGCTGGAGATATTTCATCGCTCAAAATGGTTTTGATGATACAGACCCTGTCCAGATTGACAAGCATGTGGTTAATGAAACCAAGGTCGGGCCACCTGTTCCCTTCCATGTCCTACTGCCATCTCCTAAGCCCTTGGTTGACCCTGATATTGACTTACCAGACGTTGTAGCAGAGAAGGCTGAGGCTATTAAAAATCCTGCGAGCAAAAGGGCCAAGGAAAACCCTACTATTATTGCTAAGGGTAAAAAGAACGCTCGGCTTATTTCAAGGATGGCTAGAAATAAACCTAAACCCTCTGTCGAGCAGAAGCCCATAGTCCTTAGTGAGGATTCAGACTATGACGTAGAACATTTCCTAGCCAGTGAGTACCCTTACTCACAAAGTTTATGCCCCGAGCCACCTTATGATTTCATTTCAAACCTTCCCCCGTGCCTAAAGAATAATCCTAGCTACCATGGGATTAAACTGCCTAACGATACCCTTGGCAATGTAATCAAACCCTCACCTGCACTTTTGAAACCCATATAGTCGTCCTGTGACCAATGTGATTTGTGGCTGGAAGGATACTACATCGACGTTCCCATACTCCAATCGAAAATCCAATTATTGGAAAATCAAGTTGCAGTATTGACCAGTCAAAGAGACAATCTCCAAGCAACTGATAGGAAGCAGAAGACAACTGGCTCCATCGTTTTCAAGAATGTTGAATCAGCCACAGCCGTTGTCAACTCCAAATTGTCATGATTAAGTTGTTTTCTCGCCATACAGGTATGATTTTGATATCGTTTCAAGTTTTGTGAATGACCAGGATTAATATACTGATTTGAATTTGGCCTTCGAATAGCTCTATTTATATTTCAAAATGGCTCTGTCATAATGTGTTCATCCTGTATATTTTTCGCTTTGCTAAAAATAAATGAAATTTCATTTTGGATATATGATTTGATCATTCACAGTTTAGCCACTGATAGATTTTTTATAGGATTTGATTGGTCTTCGTTTGGATTTGATTTGTTCGAGGTAACAAAATTGACGATTTGCTTTCAATTGAATTTGTTTTGTATCTACTCTGAACAGGAAGTTTTCCATTCTCAATTTAGAATACGATCACGTTTTGATTTGAGTTCGTTATAGTTTGCATGCTGTGATTGGCAAACGATTTTAATGAGTTTGGTTGTTACGATCTTTTAATATGTTGTGTCATGTAATCTTCTAAAAATAGGAATACAACTCTGTTCGGTTTCAATTTGGAAAGAACGACTCTGTTTCGTATGAAAACAATTCTCTCATTTAAGCCTGTGCAAATGCGCTCGAATCGTGGAATGGTTATGATTCATAATAACTATGTTAAAACCCCAACTGTTCGATTCACTCTTATTCTGATTGGATTATCCCATATCTTGAGTTGGCAAAATTGTTTTATGAGTTGGATTCGTATTATAATTGCTGATATGTCTGATTCGTAAAACAAATTGATCGACATTCGTTATTTTTGTCAAATCCGATTATAATTCATTGTGAAAGGAACGGTTTCGTTCATTGTCAATCTAATTTGTTTGCCCCATCTTGCATCCGATATCTCTTTCAAATCCTGTCATCAACTGATTGATCTCATTACGATTTCGTTTGTGGACAGTTACTCACCAGTGTTGGTTTAGTTCGCTTATGGCATAAATCGTTTGTTATATAAGTACAGTTATGATCTCATTTGGATTCAATCGTGTCCCCTGTTTATGAGGCACCATAACGATTGCTTGCGATTTTTTTTAATTATATCAATTTCGAATTAATATGAAACGATTTCATAACTGTTTGATTATGACTCTGTTCACCCGACTTTGTGGTAACAAATGAAACAGAGTACATGTATCTCTGTAGTAATTTGATTGATCTTGATCCTGTTTGATTTCGAATGGTATAACATTTTCAATTTCAATGATTCGTTTTCAAATAGCTATTGGATGTTAATTGAATTTAATTCTTTAAAAGATTCTCAATCGATTTTAATGTTGATTATGTGTCTTATTTAGACCAGCTACAGAATCGCAAGATTCTGTAGCTAGTCTATAGAATCAGATTTTTATCATTTTATTAATAAAGGATCCTTCTAACTTGTCCATTTTTTACCCTTTTCAGGTAAATTCGAATTGCATGGGACATGCTGGACAAGCTAGGGGAATATTTGTGTGTATTAGTTTTATTTTAAGTTCCTAGTTTAGTTAAACTTAGGATATCTTCCCAGATTTTCTGTAAACAGTTTGATAACTTCTACAGGGATCTTTTACCCTGTAGAAGATCTTTAAATACTTATTATTTTTTGTAATAAGGATCATCCTCACTTGTGGGATAACTAGGCTATGGATTCTTAATACAAACTGAGACAGAAGTTGATGTTCTGCTACAACTTTCGCTTTCATAATATCAATCTTTTGTTTCAAGTTTATGCATGTCATTAGCAATTGATTATAGACTACTTTAGCTATCATAGTCTTTTGCAAAATGATGTGATTTAATTGATATGATTCATGTCTGATTTCTTTCAATACTTAAAAATACAGCAATTACTCTTTTCAGTTAATGAATGACATATTTCTCTTCTTCATCAATTGAATTATCTAGTATAAGTCTTTGCATACGGGTTTATCTAACTGTGGAGATTTATAAATCATACGATTGTTGTGATTTTTATGTCTTGTTTGTCCTGTAATCAAACTTGAAGAGCACTGCAACTATCGTTTACGAGAAGCTCCTGGATAATTCGGTGCGGGTTTCCTCCCTCCGATCAGCTAAGACAACCATCGTATACAGGACAAATCTGGAGCGTATCTCCAGGTCATTTTTGATTTATTTTCGTTAATTTCTTTAGTATACTATTAGTATTTTAGTTAGATATATTTGTAGTTTAGATGTGTAGTTAGAATTAGTATATTAGTGGTTTAGTTTAGTTAGTTTTTTGTTTTGTTTCTGTTCATAAAATTATAAAATCAACAAAAACATCTTTCTCTGTCTTAGGGCAGAATCTAAGTGAGTTTTCCAAGTTTTATTTAAATCTGTAAATTGTAGATATTGTACATTTTGTGAATAAGGTTTATTTATGTTGGTAGTTAGATAGTTAATTAGTTAGAGTTAGTATAGTAGTAGTTAGTAGATTGTATATATAGAATAGTTAGATTAGTTTAGTTTGTTTTAATAATTAGTTTTAGTTTAGTTTGTTTAATAGTTAGTTTTAGCTAGATTAGTTTATTAGTTAGTTTTATTTATTTTTAGTTAGATTAGTTATTGTAGATTAGTTTTTCTTTTTTTTGTTTTCTTAGGACCTTAGATCGGCTAACGGAGCCGCTAAACCCGTCAGGGTGGTTCATCCCAAACGGCTTGGGTTATTAGACAACCCCGGACCGGTTCCACTCTTCCAGTTGACGGACAATCAATTTCACCCGTCAACACGGGTGTAAGACCAGTCTACACTTCCAGAATTATGCATATATTCTCTGCTACATCGGCCTTTCCTTTCCTTTTTCTGCTACCGCATCATGATTATCAAATCGCTGAAAGATAGACTTACTTTGCCTCACTTTCCGCAAGTTATACAATCTCTGTTATCATCTCATTTCGTCGGTTTTCACTTGACTCCATGCCCAATGGACCATTTCCCTGGTTTAACCCCCAAACTTTAAAAATCCAAGACCATCATTTACCCATAAATCTGCCCACCATTTCACGCTTACTAAAGATCATATTGTGACATTGTTTGAGAGATCCCTCTCGGGTTGGGAGGGGCAGCTTCCAATCCAAAGTGGTTCGAGGTTGCCTCGAGATTGATTTGCATGAAACCCATTTCAGTTCCGAGTGTCAACATGGTTAATAAATTATAAGTTTAATTGTTAAAGACTTATGTACATGGAAAGGGATAAGACATTGAACATGAAGGGATAAGATATTAATTATAAAGGGATTACCATTCTACGAAGGAGAATTACCATTCTACGGGGAATTTTTGGGAGGTTTCTCTTGGATTGCACAGAGGAGAGTTTGAGTTATGTAGTCGGGAAGGGTTAGTACAGAGGGCACCGGTTTGTTGGGTTTTTGGGCACGCGGGCCAGGATATCCATATGGTATCCTAGAGCTACGTAGTTGTCCTAGTTGGCAGGGTGGAAACTCGGTTTTGGGCAGAGTTGGTTCGTGGCTTCAAGTTGGGCAAGGCAGAAGCAGGAAGGTCAACAAGGCAAGTTGAAAGCGGAGGGTTAGCATCAGATCAAGGTATGTTAATTTATATAATTGTATTATGCAATTTAAGTAATACGATGTGTTATGAGGCTATCCGTAAGTTATTATGTTTAGCTAGATAAATTTTATATGTTCTAGTGATTAATCTATTTGTGCAATTAAAAGGATTTATATCAAATTTTTATTTACAAGTCACTACTGTGTTAGTAGGTTGTTTGAAGAATAGATTTTGAAGGTTTGTTTGATAAAAAATGCAATGGAGTTCTTAGACTAGTGCTTTCTTAGGGAAAATGGAGTCAATAAAGTGGCTGCAAATGTTGAAAGAGCAGGATGATAATAGTTGAGCCAAAGACAAGAGGAGTTGATGGATGAAGTGTTGGTAAGCCAAGGATTCAACCACCAAACCCTAATGGAAAATGACTACTAAGGTGTAGGTAACCCTAGGTCTTAGTAGATTTTCCTCCCTCTTTAACTCAGAGAATGAAGCAAGTGATGGCTAAGATGAAGCAACAAGTGTTAAGGTGTTGTAATGGCAAGGCCCTTAGCAATGGCTTCAAGAAAAATGGCTCCTTGGCACAATCTAGTAGGTGGATAGAAATTGAGATAAGGACAATAACATGTGCTTAATATCCTAGGGTTTTAAGCTAGCAATTTCATAATATTGAGCAAGATTAAAAGTAAAGACATTATAATCATTCAAAAGAAAGAAGAATTGCGGAATTTTACTTACATTCACCAAGAACAATCTATCACATCACCTAGTTGTAAAATTTCCACCAAGAATAGCCTTCCTTCAACAAGTGCGCACCAAATTTCAGTCATAAAAGCCTAATTAGGGAGAAAATTTCAGACCTCACAAGTATGAGTGAAAGATGATGAAAAATAAGAGGCAATTTCCCCTTATTTATATTTTTATCACTCTGTAATTTCTCAGGCTGAGGGAGAAATTGACAAAGGTAACTATTTCAACCGCTTGGAGTCTTGGATCTATCCCTCCAAGACTCAGAGAGGGCTCTCTCTGTATGATTTAGATTGGTTTGGAATAGGGTATTATCTAGTTATGATAGATTTGGTTTTGGTTTTTAAATGCTTAATTGGAACAACGCGGGAAAACCACTGGGCAATGGAGTCAAAGAGGCCGAGGTGATCAATTTGCAGAAGTATCAATCTCAAATGAAACAGGGAAAGGTAGACATACTACTGGATTCGGTAATTTTAAATGAAGAAAGATAGAAGATCAATTTAGCAACAAAGCAATGAATAATTCTGCCACTAAATATCAGAAGAAAACATTAATATTATCCGCAGCCAGAAACAAAGTGTATATTTCAACAAATTCTACTCATAAACTTCTGCAAGATAATAAGGAAAGGAAAAAACATATGAAAACAGAGAGACAATTTACAAGAAAAGCACTTCACCAATATCCATGGCACATGAATCCTAAAAACAATATGTTCTTGTACCCCTGCAGATTTTAAAAAAGGGGGGCTCTATGAGCTCATTACAATATTTGGGAAAGTATCCCTTCAATAGGTTTCGACCCTTTTTACATCAAATTTGATCGAATATATAGAAACTTATGGCCACATTAGATTCCTATGAATTGAACCCAACAACCTACAATAGTGGATATGTCCTTCTCTTCTCGTTGATGATCTGAATGCTAATAGCTTGGGATCTCTACTTCATTTCAAAATAGAAAACAATTACAAAAATCAAATAACACCTGTAAATTGTCTCCTAAAACAAACAAAACAGTAAATTAAAGGAAAATTAAATTTGGAAACTATTTCTTGGTTGTCACAAATTTGTTGGAAGGTTGTTGATGCCTATCCCTTGAATTATGGAACTAATGGCCACTTGTCCCTTTGACTTCTTGTGCTCTGTCTGGGAAATAGAGATACTCTGCCACGATCCCTCAGCCAAAACCTGTATTTGTTCCATCGAATGAGTAACTGTTACCAAATGTTCTATGTTCCCTAATTGCTAAACGGCTCAACCAATGCCTAAACGCTGGGATATTTATCCATTTGTATTATTTGGATGCCTCGAAAACAGGGATATTCTGCCACATAATCTGGGAGAAAAATTCTTTCAATTGTTACCCCAAATCTTGGATGATTATCAGTGAAGTGGCATCATTTGACACTGCTCGCTGTTTTTCTTTGGATTTTTAACCAAATACTCAGTTTTTCAAAGAATTTTCCGGATGCTGCCAACTTTACTAAACAATATTTATGTGAGTGATATCGCCACAGGAGCTATTTCTTCTATTGCAAGAGCAGGAACATTTGCTTGTGTGTGGACCACCTCACCTGACATTTTGTGACAATGGTGACAATTTTCTCCAATCCAGAAAGAAACAATACAGACCATAGTTCTCTAGTTGTGAAGCAATAATCCTGAAACACCATATCTGACACATCTTGATTACTAATACCATAACTTCGGATTGATCCTTTTTCTATATCAATATAAGTACATATTTGACATCTGTTTAATAAAAATGGACAGTGCTTCTTTGGTTATGGGAAACAATTGTGCCCTTGCATTTTTATCAGCAAAAAGATGTAGCTATTGCTCAGTTGAATCTGTCATTGGCAGAGGAATCACTTGAGATATGGGATAGGAAAACCTATAAGATTCATGTTTTTGTCACTGTGAGAATCTACAAATGAGAGAATTCTTGTATCATCAAGTCCTAGACCACATTTCTCCATTATCATAACCATTGGACTCTCATATAAAGCATGATGGTGGGGTACCCACCAAATAAGGACCTTCAAACTGGAAGGAGCTTGACATTCTTTCGATTTCCGGAAAACAGGAAGCAACTATGACTATACAATGTGATCGTCTCCAGAGTGAAAAGCCAAAAACTTTCCTTCCTTTGTTTATACTATCAACAATTTCCGACATCCGTTATGATCCCTGGTCATTTTTGTTTCCTCAACTTCAATTTACACTCGAAAACTTAAGTAGAAGTCATGCACCGAAAGTAAGTTACAGATCCCATATTTCCAGCATTTGTCTGCTTTCACAATGGATAGGAAAACTGCCAGATTTATCTATGTTATGACGTTTGTTGTGTATATGAGGTATGGATAGCATCCATGAACAACAGAGATCCCATGGTCGAGCAATCGAGTTTGGCATCAGTGAAGAGATCTGTAATGGCCTCCAACGCTTTCTCCAATTCACGCGCGGTGGTGAGAGCTTCAAAACTGGTGTTGTAACTCTTTAAAATCAGGAAAAATGTCATTAGATACCATCTCGTCTAAGAGACGGAAGGTGAGGTAAACCTGGGTTTGGTTTGCATGTACAAAGGAAACTTTCCCAAAATCAGAAAACAACAATGCGCTCCTCGGGGTGTATAGGAATTCAAAGTCTAAACCCTTGTCAGTAAATCTTTGTCGATCATTCCAACCTGTTTTGTGTTGGATCCTCCTATGGAGTTCGATTATTGATGTGCAAGAGCCTCGATTTCCTATTAATGTTGATGGCAGATGCTCCGGAGCTCCATTTCCATGCGTAGGCAACAAAGTAGCAAAATCAATAACACATGCTCATAACCCTTAAAGGCTCAACCTGCAACTACACAACAACACAACTAGAAAAAACTTCATAACGGCTTTGTGAAAAACTAATTTTCTAGGAATATTCAAATCTTCATTTGCGTTTGGCATTTGATGCTTTCCATCTGATAGGTGTAGGCGCAAAGACACCCCGCCAGATTCGTTTGCAGCATTATCACCATCAAACTCATCAAAATCCACTATCGATCCATCGTCTTGGTTGCATGAAGCAAATGGAAAAGGGATATCATGAGGGAAATATTGTGTAGACCCTCTCACCCATGACCTTTGTTATGTTACTCAAGTCAATTGCTCACCGAAATAACGAGACGGGTCTTTATCTGAGCAAGAATAGCAATCGAGGGTGTCTGGGTTGCGCCCTTTGACCTGATACATGTTTTGGATAGATGCACAATCACTTTGACCCATGATCTCCACTACATATGGCGCGTCAACATATGAACCTACACACATTGGCTATCAACGCCTATCCATTACTTGACACATGAACTCCGGTCGACACCTGGGCGCACAAAGTAACTCTGTGTTTTTATTTTTAAAGTTTTGGGGATTAATCCCACATTCATGACGAGAAAACATATATGAGTAATGATATATGCCAATAGCTACAATGTATTGCAATGAAGTGAACCCAAGGCTATCCACTTGTGCTTAGCACTGGCGTTTGGGATTTGGCTTGAGTGTTGTTGCTTTGGTAACTAGCATGTGTTGTTGATGCAGGTGCTTACTCTTGGTGTTGAGCACTTGGAAATTGGCCCTTGGCCACTAATATTGCTTTGGTAACTAGCATGTGTTGTTGATTATTTCTTTGGTAACTAGCATGTGTTGTTGATGCAGGTGCTTACTCTTGGTGTTGAGCACTTGGAAATTGGCCCTTGGCCACTTATATTTTTATTTAAATAATCTTTGAAGCATTTTTGGTAACTAGCATGTGTTGTTGATGCAGGTGCTTACTCTTGGTGTTGAGCATTTGGAAATTGGCCCTTGGCCACTAATATTGCTTTGGTAACTAGCATGTGTTGTTGATGCAGGTTCTTACTCTTGGTGTTGAGCACTTGGAAATTGGCCCTTGGCCACTTATATTTTTATTTAAATAATCTTTGAAGCATTTTTGGTAACTAGCATGTGTTGTTGATGCAGGTGCTTACTCTTGGTGTTGAGCATTTGGAAATTGGCCCTTGGCCACTAATATTGCTTTGGTAACTAGCATGTGTTGTTGATGTAGGTGCTTACTCTTGGTGTTGAGCACTTGGAAATTGGCCCTTGGCCACTTATATTTTTATTTAAATAATCTTTGAAGCATTTTTATTTAAATAATCTTTGAAGCACCAAAATTATTTATTAAAAAAAAAAAAAAATTGTATTTAAATAATCTTTGAAACACCGAAATTATTTATTAAAAAACAAAATTGAAGAACTTTTGCCCAATCACCACCAATATTTTTATTTAAATAATCTTTGAAGCATCGAAATTATTTATTAAAAAAAAATAAACCAAAATTGTATTTAAATAATCTTTGAAGCACCGAAATTATTTATTAAAAAAAAAAAAACCAAAATTGAAGAACTTTTGCCCAATCACCACCAGTGCTTACTCTTGGTGTTGAGCACTTGGAAATTGGCCCTTGGCCACTAATATTGCTTTGGTAACTAGCATGTGTTGTTGATGCAGGTGCTTACTCTTGGTGTTGAGCACTTGGAAATTGGCCCTTGGCCACTAATATTTTTATTTAAATAATCTTTGAAGCACCGAAATTATTTATTAAAAAATAAATAAACCAAAATTGTGTTTAAATAATCTTTGAAGCACCGAAATTATTTATTAAAAAAAAAAAAAAAAAAAAATGAAGAACTTTTGCCCAATCACCACCAGGAGAAGTATAATAAACCTGGCAGACAGGTGTTGTAAAGATCCATAATGCATAAAGATTTTTTATTTACGACATCCTGAGAAGAAGTGCTGAGAGCGTTTTGCCAACTTTGCATTTTCACTATGATCCATGAACAATCTGCTTTATGCCTGAAGTAGATATCATTCAGAATACTGATTTCCTATCATTTATAGGGTCCTAACATAGGCTCCACTTGGGCATGGCATCTCAACATGAGGTGTCAAGAATCTAGGAACTCTGAGTGTGCAGACCAATTGTCTTATCCATTGGGTTGTTCCCAATTTGAAGCATGTTGCCATGTCTTGTACCTGTTCCAAACTGGAGGGATACAAAACAAACCGAAGATAAAACTATGAAGAACTAGAAAAGAAAAAGTGCTCATCCTGTTGATCTTATTGGCACACTCCTACCTACTCCAATATGTTGATGATTTTGTTGTTCTAAACGATACAATAGTGCCAGTACAACCAGTCAAGCAACTGATTATATACATTGGCTTCTTGACTATATATTAAAAACATTAGAGAAACAAATTGACCCTCTACCTGGAAAACCCAAGGTGTGTAGTGTAATGGAAACTGTAAATGAATGTGTACAATGGGATCGAAAAAATTCTTCATATAATCAGCTACAGGATCGATAAATTCATAATTTATTGATATACCTTTTATGCTCTCCATGACAAGTTGATCCTAGATAACCTCTTCAATTCCTTTATCAAGGCTGATCCTTGATTCCAACTCTACAAAATCAGGCGCACAACCATGTCCTTCCTCTATTTGCAAGTCAAATGGTATAACAATTTCCTCTCTTTGTGGAGGAGGAAGGCTTTCCAAGAACTGCTTAGGATCTTGGAAATCATATGATTCAATTTGAACATTCAAAGGTTCAAGTTCATTTTCTAATCTTTCAGCAACTAAACCAAGAAAACAACTCTTACCTTTAGATGTGAATCGGCTGGATTTCAAACAATGAAATATTTATTTTGAGAAAATCTCATCAATATGAAATTTTGCTAACTCATCCCTCAAAGTTTGTAATATTTCACTAGAGAGAGGGTTTTCCACATACCCTGTCATCTCGAATCACCATCAATATTCTGAAATATGGATTCTTTAGCAGTGAAGTCGCTCTGACCTTTGAAGCTCGGAATCTTGAACAATGGAGTCGCCAGGTGAATGGTACAACCTTCCTGTGTTTGGCTTTTGTTCACCATCAGAAGTCAAATATGAACTTGATATATTTTTCTGGAGAACTCAAAAGCTCGTCCCTAGTATGGTCGCCAAAATGTTATCACTCTGTAGTTTCTCAGGCCAAGGGAGAAATTGACAGAGGTAACTGTTTCAACCGCTTGGAGTCTTGGATCTATCCCTCCAAGACTCGGAGAGGGCTCTCTCTGTATGATTTATCTTGGTTTGGAATAGGGTATTAGGCTAGTTATGATAGATTTGGTTTTGATTTTTAAATGCTTGGTTGGAACAACGCGGGAAAACCACTGGGCAATGGAATCAAAGAGGCCGAGGTGATCAATTTGTAGAAGTATCAATCTCAAATGAAACAGGGCAAGGTAGACATACTACTGGATTCGATAAATTTAAATGAAGTGAGATAGAAGAAAAAGATAGAAGATCAATTTAGCAACAGAACAATGAAGAATTCTGCCACTGAATATCAAAAGAAAGCATTAATATTATCTGTAGCCAGAAACAGAGTGTATCTTTCAACAAATTCTGCTCATAAACTTCTACAAGATAATAAGGAAAGGAAAAAACATATGAAAACAGAGAGATAATTTACAAGAGAAGCCCTTCACCAATAGCCATGGCACATGAATCCTGAAAACAATATGTTCTTGTACCCTTGCAGATTTAAAAAAGGGGGGCTCTATGATCTCATTACAATATTTGGGAAAGTATCCCTTCAATAGGTTCCGACCCTTTTTACATCAAATTTAATCCAATATATAGAAACTTATGGCCACATTAGATTCCTATGAATTGAACCCAACAGCCTACAATAATGGATCTGTCCTTGTCTTCTGGCTGATGATTTGAATGCTAATAGCTTGGGATCTCTACTTCATTTCAAAATAGAAAACAATTACAAAAACCAAATGACACCTGTAAAATGTCTCCTAAAACAAACAAAACAGTAAACTAAATGAAAATTAAATTTGGAAATTGTTGCTTGGTTGTCACGAATTTGCTGGAAGGTTGTTGATGCCTATCCCTTGAATTATGGAACTAATGGCCACTTGTCCCTTTGACTTCTTGTCCTCTGTCTGGGAAATAGAGATACTCTGCCATGATCCCTCAGCCAAATCTGTATTTGTTCCATTGAATGAGTAACTGTTACCAAATGTGCCCTGTTCCCTGACTGCTAGATGGCTCAACCAATGCCTAAACGCTGGGATATTTTGCCATTTGTATTATTTGGATGCCTCGAAAACAGGGATATTCTGCCACATAATGTGGGAGAAAAAATCTTTCAATTGTTACCACAAATCTTGGATGATTATCAGTGAAGTGGCATCGTTTGACACTGCTCACTGTTTGTCTTTGGATTTTTAACCAAATACTCTGTTTTTCAAAGAATTTTCCGGATGCTGCCAACTTTACTAAACAATATTTATGCAAGTTTGACACTGCTCACTGTTTGTCTTTGGATTTTTAACCAAATACTCTGTTTTTCAAAGAATTTTCCAGATGCTGCCAACTTTACTAAACAATATTTATGCGAGTCATATCGCCACAGGAGTTATTTCTTCTATTGCAAGATCAGGAACATTTGCTTGTGTGTGTACCACCTCACCTGACATTTTGTGACAGTGGTGACAATTTTCTCCAATCCAGAAAGAAATAATACAGACCATAGTTCTCTAGTTGTGAAGCAATAATCCTTAAACACCATATCTGACACATCCTGATTATTGATACCATAACCTCGGATTGATCGTTTTTCTATATCAATATAAGTAGATATTTGACATATGTTTAAGAAAAATGGACAGTGCTTGTTCGGTTCTGGGAAACAATTGTGCCCTTGCGTTGTTATCAGCAAAAATATGTAGTCGTTGCTTAGTTGAATCTGTCATTGGTACAGGAATCACCTGAGATATGGGATAGGAAAACCTATAAGATTCAAGTTTTTGTCACTGTGAGAATCGACAAATGAGAGAATTCTTGTATCATCAAGTCCTAGACCACATTTCTCCATTATCATAACCGTTGGACTCTCATATAAAGCATTGTTGGTGGGGTACCCGCCAAAGAAGGACCTTCAAACTAGAAGGAGCTTGACATTCTTCCGATTTCCAGAAAACAGGAAGCAACTGTGACTATACAATGTGATCATCTCCAGAGTGAAAAGCCAAAAATTTTCCTGCCTTTGTTAATACTATCAACAATTTCCGACATCCGTTATGATCCCTGGTCATTTTCGTTTCCTCAACTTCAATTTACACTCGAAAACTTGAGTAGAAGTCATGCACCTAAAGTAAGTTTACAGATCCCATATTTCCAACATTTGCCTGCTTTCACAATGGATAGGAAAACCACCAGATTTATCTTTGTTCTGACGTTTTTTGTGTATATGAGGTATGGATAACATCCATGACCAACAGAGATCCCATGGTCGAGCAATCAAGGTTGGCATCAGTGACGAGATCTGTAATGGCCTCCAGTGCTTTCTCCAATTCGTGGGCGGTGGTGAGAGCTTCAAAACTAGTGTTGTAACTCTTTAAAATCAGGAAAAATGCCATTAGATACCATCTCATCTAAGAGGAAAAAAGTGAGGTCAACTTGGGTTTGGTTTTCATGTACAGAGGAAACTTTCCCAAAATCAGAAAACAACAATGCGCTCCTCAGGGTGTATAGGAATTCAAAGTCTAAACCCTTGTCACTAAATCTCTGTCAATCATTCCAACCTGTTCCGTGTTGGATCCTCCTATGGCGTTCGATTATTGATGTGCAAGAGCATCGATTTCCTGTTAATGTTGATGGCAGATTCTCTGGAGCTCCATATCCATGTGTAGGAAGCAAAGTAGCAAAATCAATAAGAAGTGCTCATAACCCTTAAAGGATCAACATGCAACTACACAACAACACAACTAGAAAAAACTTCATAACGGCTGTGTGAAAAACTAATCGTCTGGGAATATTCAAATCTTCATTTGCATTTGGCATTTGATGCTTTCCATCTGACAGGTGTAGGCGCAAAGACACCTCGCTAGATTCGTTTGCAGCATTATCACCATCAAACTCATCAAAATCCACTGTTGATCCGTCGTCTTGGTTGCATGAAGAAAATGGCAAAGGGATATCATGAGGGAAATGCTATGTAGACCTTCTCACCCATGACCTTTCTTGTGTTACTCAAGTCGGATGCTCACCAAAATAATGAGACGAGTCTTTACCTGAGCAAGAATAGCAATCAAGGGTGTCCGGGTTGCGCCCTTTAACCTGATACATGTTTTGGACAGCTACACAATCACTTTGGTGCATGATATCCACTACATATGGCGCATTAACATCTGAACCTGCACAGATTGGATATCAACGCTTGGCCATTACTTGACACATGAACTCCAGTCGACACCTGGGCGCACAGAGTAACTATGTGTTTTTATTTTTAAAGTTTTGGGGATTAATCCCACATTCATGAGGAGAAAACATATATGAGTATTGATATATGCCAATAGCTACAATGTATTCCGATGAAGTGAGCCCAAGGCTATCCACTTGTGCTTGGCGCTGGCATTTGGGCTCTAGCTTGTGTGTTTTTTCTTTGGTAACGAACATGTGTTGTTGATGCAGGTGCTTACTCTCAGTGTTGAGCACTTGGAAATTGGCCCTTGGCCACTAAATTTTTTATTTAAATAATCTTTGAAGCACCGAAATTATTTATTAAAAAAAAAAAACCAGAATTGAAGAACTTTTGCCCAATCACCACCAGGAGAAGTATAATAAACCTGACAAACAGGTGCTGTAAATATCCATAATGCATGAAGATTTTTTATTTACGACATCCTGAGAAGAAGTGCTGAGATTGTTTTGCCAACTTTTCATTTTTACTATGATCCATGAACAATCTACTTTATGCCTGAAGTAGATATCAGTCAAAATACTGATTTCCTATAATTTATAGGGTCCTAACATAGGCTCCACCTGGGGATGGAAGCTCAGCATGAGGTGTCAAGAATCTAGGATCTCTGAGTGTGCAGACTAGTTGTCTTATCCATTGGGTTGTTCCCAATTTGAAGCATGTTGCCATGTCTTGTACCTGTTCCAAACTGGAGGGATACAAACCAAACCGAAGATAAAACTATGAAGAACTTGAAAAGAAAAAGTGCTCATCTTGTTGAGATTATTGGCACACTCCTACCTACTCTAATCTACTGATGATTTTGTTGTTCTAAATGATACAATAGTGCCAGTGCAGCAAGTCAAGAAACTGATTATATACATTGGCTTCTTGATTGTTTATTAAAAACATTCGAGAAATAATTTGACCCTCTGTCTAGAAAACCCAAGGTGTGTAGTGTAATGGCAACTATAAATGAATGTGTACAATGGGATCGGAAAAATTCTTCATATAATCAGCTACATGATCGTGTTGGCAGCCAACCCATTTTTTTGGATTACTCTCAAAAAGCTGCCTACACCCCTTGTCGTATTACGACAAAGTATTGTCGCATTGTGCTAATAGACATTCGTCTCATTTTTGCGACCATTACAATTCAATTTCGATTCAGTT
>ML777950.1:1024644-1066962 GCA_009831015.1 Picea engelmannii
CTGAAATTATTTATTAAAAAAGAAAAAAACCAAAATTGTATTTAAATAATCTTTGAAGCACCGAAATTATTTATTAAAAAAAAAAAAAATTGAAGAACTTTTGCCCAATCACCACCAGGAGAAGTATAATAAACTTGGCAGACAAGTGTTGTAAAGATCCATAATGCATGAAGATTTTTTTATTTACGACATCCTGAGAAGAAGTGATGAGAGCGTTTTGCCAACTTTGCATTTTCACTATGATCCATGAACAATCTACTTTATCCTTGAAGTAGATATCATTCATAATACTGATTTCCTATAATTTATAGGGTCCTAACATAGGCTCCACCTGGGCATGGCAGCTCAGCATGAGGTGTCAAGAATCTAGGAACTCTGAGTGTGCAGACCAGTTGTCTTATCCATTGGGTTATTCCCAATTTGAAGCATGTTGCCATGTCTTGTACCTGTTCCAAACTGGAGGGATACAAAACAAACCGAAGATAAAACTATGAAGAAATGGAAAAGAAAAAGTGATCATCCTGTTGATCTTATTGGCACACTCCTACCTACTTTAATCTGCTGATGATTTTGTTGTTCTAAACGATACAATAGTGCCAGTACAGTCAGTCAAGCAATTGATTATATACATTGCCTTCTTGACTGTTTATTAAAAACATTAGAGAAACAATTTGACCCTCTGCCTAGAAAACCCAAGGTGTGTAGTGTAATGGAAACTGTAAATGAATGTGTACAATGGGATTGAAAAAATTCTTCATATAATCAGCTACAGGATCGATAAATTCATAATTTATTGATATACCTTTTATGCTCTCCATGACAAGTTGATCCTAGATAACCTCTTCAATTCCTTTATCAAGGTTGATCCTTGATTCCAGCTCTACAAAATTAGGCGCATAGCCATGTCCTTCCTCTATCTGTAAGTCAAATGGTATAACAATTTCCTCTCTTTGTGGAGGAGGAAGGCTTTCCAAGAACTGCTTAGGATCTTGGAAATCATATGATTCAATTTGAACATCCAAAGGTTCAAGTTCATTTTCTAATCTTTCAAAAACTAAACCAAGAAAACAACTCTTACCTTTAGATGTGAATCGACTGGATTTCAAACAATGAAATATTTCTTTTGAGAAAATCTCATCAATATGAAATTTTGCTAACTCATCCCTCAAAGTTTGTAATATTTCACCAGAGAGAGGGTTTGCCACATATCCTGTCATCTCGGATCACCATCAATATTCTGAAATATTGATTCTTTGGCAGTGAAGTCGCTCTGACCTTTGAAGCTTTGGATCTTGAACAATGGAGTTGCCAGGTGAATGGTACAGCCTTCCTGTGTTTGGATTCTGTTCACCATCAGAAGTCAAATATGAACTTGATATATTTTTCTAGAGAACTCGAAAGCTCGTCCCTAGTATGGTCGCCAAAATGTTATCACTGTAATTTCTCAGGCCGAGGGAGAAATTGACAGAGGTAACTGTTTCAACCGCTTGGAGTCTTGGATCTAGCCCTCCAAGACTCGGAAAGGGCTCTCTCTGTATGATTTAGCTTGGTTTGGAATAGGGTATTAGGCTAGTTATGATAGATTTGGTTTTGATTTTAAATGCTTGGTTGGAACAACGCGGGAAAACCACTGGGCAATGGAGTCAAAGAGGCCGAGGTGATCATTTTGCAGAAGTATCAATCTCAAATGAAACAGGGCAAGGTAGACATACTACTAGATTCGATAAATTTAAATGAAGTGAGATAGAAGAAAAAGATAGAAGATCAATTTAGCAACAAAGCAATGAAGAATTCTGCCACTGAATATCAGAAGAAAACATTAATATTATCCATAGCCAGAAACAGAGTGTATCTTTCAATAAATTCTACTCATAAACTTCTGCAAGATAATAAGGAAAGGAAAAAACATATGAAAACAGAGAGATAATTTACAAGAGAAGCACTTCACCAATAGCCATGGCACATGAATCCTTAAAACAATATGTTCTTGTACCCCTACAGATTTTTAAAAAGGGGGCTCTATGAGCTCATTACAATATTTGGGAAAGTATCCCTTCAATAGGTTTCGACCCTTTTTACATCAAATTTGATCCAATATATAGAAACTTATGGCCACATTAGATTCCTATGAATTGAACCCAGCAGCCTACAATAGTGGATCTGTCCTTGTCTTCTGGCTGATGATCTGAATGTTAATAGCTTGGGATCTCTACTTCATTTCAAAATAGAAAACAATTACAAAAACCAAATGAAACTTGTAAAATGTCTCCTAAAATAAACAAAACAGTAAACTAAATGAAAATTAAATTTGGAAACTGTTGCTTGGTTGTCACGAATTTGTTGGAAGGTTGTTGATGCATATCCCTTGAATTATAGAACTAATGGCCACTTGTCCCTTTGACTTCTTGTCCTCTGTCTAGGAAATAGAGATACTCTGCCACGATCCCTCAGCCAAATCTATATTTGTTCCATCGAATGAGTAACTGTTACCAAATGTGCCTTGTTCCCTGACTGCTAAATGGCTCAACCAATGCCTAAATGCTGGGATATTTTTCCATTTGTATTATTTGGATGCCTCGAAAACAGGGATATTCTGCCACATAATGTGGGAGAAAAATTCTTTCAATTGTTACCCCAAATCTTAGATGATTATCAGTGAAGTGGCATCGTTTGACACTGCTCACTGTTTTTCTTTGGATTTTTAACCAAATACTCTGTTTTTCAAAGAATTTTCCGGATGTTGCCAACTTTACTAAACAATATTTATGTGAGTGATATCGCCACAAGAGTTTTTTCTTCTATTGCAAGAGCAGGAACATTTGCTTGTGTGTGTACCACCTCACCTGATATTTTGTGACAGTGGTGACAATTTTCTCCAATCCAGAAAGAAATAATACAGACCATAGTTCTCTAGTTGTGAAGCAATAATCCTTAAACACCATATCTGACACATCCTGATTATTGATACCATAACCTCGGATTGATCGTTTTTCTATATCAATATAAGTAGATATTTGACATCTGTTTAAGAAAAATGGACAGTGCTTGTTTGGTTCTGGGAAACAATTATTCCCTTGCATTGTTATCAACAAAAAGATGTAGTCGTTGCTTAGTTGAATCTGTCATTGGTAGAGGAATCACTTGAGATATGGGATAGGAAAACCTATAAGATTCAAGTTTTTGTCACTGTGAGAATCTACAAATGAGAGAATTCTTGTATCATCAAGTCCTAGACCACATTTATCCATTATCAGAACCATTGGAATCTCATATAAAGCATTGTTGGTGGGGTACCCGCCAAAGAAGGACCTTCAAACTGGAAGGAGCTTAGCATTCTTCCGATTTTCAGAAAACAGGAAGCAACTGTGACTATACAATGTGATCGTCTCCAGAGTGAAAAGCCAAAAAAATTCCTGTCTTTGTTAATAATATCAACAATTTCCGACATCCGCTATGATCCCTGGTCATTTTTGTTTCCTCAACTTCAATTTACACTCGAAAACTTGAGTAGAATTCATGCACCGAAAGTAAGTTTACAGATCCCATATTTCCAGCATTTGCCTGCTTTCACAATGGATAGGAAAACCACCAGATTTATCTATGTTCTGACGTTTGTTGTGTATATGAGGTATGGATAGCATCCATGACCAACAGAGATCCCATGGTC
The DNA here is from genome assembly GCA_009831015.1 of Picea engelmannii. Classification (NCBI taxonomy): domain Eukaryota; kingdom Viridiplantae; phylum Streptophyta; class Pinopsida; order Pinales; family Pinaceae; genus Picea; species Picea engelmannii. The sequence continues at coordinate 1,028,312 of ML777950.1, forward strand.
GAGCAATCGAGGTTGGCATCGGTGACGAGATCTGTAATGGCCTCCAGTGCTTTCTCCAATTCGCGTGCGGTGGTGAGAGCGTCAAAACTGTTGTTATAACTCTTTAAAATCAGGAAAAATGCCATTAGATACCATCTCGTCTAAGAGGCAAAAATTGAGGTCAACCTGGGTTTGGTTCGCATGTACAGAGGAAAATTTCCCAAATCGGAAAACAACAATGCACTCCTCAGGGTGTATAGGAATTAAAAGTCTAAACCCTTGTCACTAAATCTCTGTCGATCATTCCAACCTGTTCCGTGTTGGATCCTCCTATGGCGTTCGATTATTGATGTGCAAGAGCATCGATTTCCTGTTAATGTTGATGGCAGATTCTCTGGAGCTCCATATCCATGTGTAGGCAACAAAGTAGAAAAATCAATAAGACGTGCTCATAACCCTTAAAGGCTCAACCTGCAACTACACAACAACACAACTAGCAAAAACTTCATAACGGCTGTGTGAAAAACTAATCGTCTAGGAATCTTCAAATCTTCATTTGCATTTGGCATTTGATTCTTTCCATCTGACAGGTGTAGGCGCAAAGACACCTCGCTAGATTCGTTTGCAACATTATCACCATCAAACTCATCAAAATCCACTGTCGATCCGTCGTCTTGGTTGCATGAAGAAAATGGCAAAGGGATATCATGAGGGAAATACTATGTAGACCCTCTCACCCATGACCTTTGTTATGTTACTCAAGTCAGCTGCTCATCGAAATAATGAGACGAGTCTTTACCTGAGCAAGAATAGCAATCAAGGGTGTCCGGATTGCGCCCTTTGACCTGATACATGTTTTGGACAGCTACACAATCACTTTGGTGCATGATCTCCACTACATATGGCGCGTTAACATCTGAACCTGCACACATTGGTTGTCAACGCTTGGCCATTACTTGACACATGAACTCCGGTCGACATCTAGGCGCACATAGTAACTATGTGTTTTTATTTTTAAAGTTTTGGGGATTAATCCCACATTCATGAGGAGAAAACATATATGAGTATTGATATATGCCAATAGCTACAATGCATTCCGATGAAGTGAGCCCAAGGCTATCCACTTGTGCTTGGTGCTGACATTTGGGCTCTAGCTTGTGTGTTGTTGCTTTGGTAACTAACATGTGTTGTTGATGCAAGTGCTTACTCTCAGTGTTGAGCACTTGGAAATTGGCCCTTGGCCACTAAATTTTTTATTTAATTTTTTATTTAAATAATCTTTGAAGCACCAAAATTATTTATTAAAAAAAATAAAAACCAGAATTGAAGAACTTTTGCCCAATCACCACCACCACCAGGAGAAGTATAATAAACCTGACAAACAGATGCTGTAAAGATCCATAATGCATGAAGAGTTTTTATTTACGACATCCCGAGAAGAAGTGCTGAGATCATTTTGCCAACTTTTCATTTTTACTATGAGCCATGAACAATCTACTTTATGCCTGAAGTAGATATCAGTCAAAATACTGATTTCCTATAATTTATAGGGTCCTAACATAGGCTCCACCTGGGGATGGCAGCTCAACATGAGGTGTCAAGAATCTAGGATCTCTAAGTGTGCAGACTAGCTGTCTTATCCATTAGGTTGTTCCCAATTTGAAGCATGTTTCCATGTCTTGTACCTGTTCCAAACTGGAGGGATACAAACCAAACCGAAGATAAAACTATGAAGAACTTGAAAAGAAAAAGTGCTCATCCTGTCGAGATTATTGGCACACTCCTACCTACTCTAATCTACTGATGATTTTGTTGTTCTAAATGATACAATAGTGCTAGTGCAGGCAGTCAAGCAACTGATTATATACATTGGCTTCTTGACTGTTGTTAAGCCCTAATATTGGCTCATTACCCCTTAATTGGGGCATATTAGATTAGTAATGTTATTTATTACCCCTTAATTGGGGCATATTAGATTAGTAATGTTATTTTATTTATGTCGGCTTTAAGCCATTAGTTGTAATTATACCTCCTAGTCTCCTATATATACCAAGGAGACATTTTCATTTTGAATCATCTTGTACTTGAACATTTAAGTGGGGTAAAAGGAGGTTGACCCCTCGAAGAGGCTTATTATCTGAAATTATCTCTTTTTCAAGGCGTTGAGTACTTTTCCTGAGGTTTTTCTATGCTATATTGATGTTTGGTTCTTAACAATTGTTTATTAAAAACATTAGAGAAACAATTTGACCCTCTGTCTGGAAAACCCAAGGTGTGTAGTGTAATGGAAACTGTAAATGAATGTGTACAATGGGATCGGAAAAAATCTTCATATAATCAGCTACAGGATCGATAAATTCATAATTTGTTGATATACCTTTTATGCTCTCCATGACAAGTTGATCCTGGATAACCTCTTCAATTCCTTCATCAAGGCTGATCCTTGATTCTAGCTCTACAAAATCAGGCGCACAACCATGTCCTTCCTCTATTTGCAAGTCAAATGGTATAACAATTTCCTCTCTTTGTGGAGGAGGAAGACTTTCCAAGAACTGTTTAGGATCTTGAAAATCATATGATTCAATTGGAACATCCAAAGGTTCAAATTTATTTTCTAATCTTTTAGCAACTAAACCAAGAAAACAACTCTTACCTTGAGATGTGAATCAACTGGATTTCAAACAAAGAAATATTGCTTTTGAGAAAATCTCATCAATCTAAAATTCTGCTAACTCATCCCTCAAAGTTTGTAATATTTCACCAGAGAGAGGGTTTTCCACATACCCTGTCATCTCGGATCACCATCAATATTCTGAAATATGGATTCTTTGGCAGTGAAGTCACTCTGACCTTTGAAACTCGGGATCTTGAAAAATGGAGTCGCCAGGTGAATGGTACAACCTTCCTATGTTTGGCTTCTTTTCACCATCAGAAGTCAAATTTGAACTTGATATATTTTTCTGGAGAACTCGAAATCTCATCAGCAGTATGGTCAGCAAAATGTTATCACTCTATAATTCCTTAGGCCAAGGGAGAAATTGACGGAGGTAACTATTTCAACCACTTGGAGTCTTGGATCTAGCCCTCCAAGACTCAGAGAGGGCTCTCTCTGTATTATTTAGCTTGGTTTGGAATAGGGTATTAGGCTAGTTATGATAGATTTGGTTTTGGTTTTTAAATGCTTGGTTGGAACAATGCAGGAAAACCACTAGGGAAATGGACTCAAAGAGGTCGAGGTGATCAATTTGTAGAAGTATCAATCTCAAATGAAATAGGGCAAGGTAGACATACTAATGGATTCGGTAAATTTAAATGAAGCAAGATAGAAGAAAAATATAGAAGATCAATTTAGCAATAGAGAAATGAAGAATTCTGCCACTGAGTATCAGAAGAAAACATTAATATTATCCGCAGCCAGAAATAGAGTGTATCTTTCAACAAATTCTGCTCATAAACTTCTGCAAGATAATAAGGAAAGGAAAAAACATATGAAAACAGAGAGACAATTTACAAGAGAAGCACTTCACCAATAGCCATGGTACATGAATCCTGAAAACAATATGTTCTTGTATACCTGCAAATTTTTAAAAAGGGGGCTCTATGAGCTCATTACAATATTTGGGAAAGTATCCCTTCAATAGGTTCCGTCCCTTTTTACATCAAATTTGATCCAATATATAGAAACTTATGGCCACATTAGATTCCTAAGAATTGAACCCAGCAACCTACAATAGTGGATCTATCCTTGTCTTCTGGCTGATGATCTGAATGCTAATAGCTTGGGATCTCTACTTCATTTCAAAATAGAAAACAATTACAAAAACCAAATGACACTTGTAAACTATCTCCTAAAACAAACAAAATAGTAAACTAAAGGAAAATTAAATTTTGAAACTATTGCTTGGTTGTCACTAATTTGCTGGAAGGTTGTTGATGCCTATCCCTTGAATTATGGAACTAATGGCCACTTGTCCCTTTGAATTATTGTCCTCTGTCTGGGAAATAGAGATACTCTGCCACGATCCCTCAGCCAAAACCTTTATTTGTTCCATCGAATGAGTAACTGTTACCAAATGTGCCATGTTCCCTGACTGCTAAATGACTCAACCAATGCCTAAACGCTGGGATATTTTTCTATTTGTATTATTTGGATGCCTCGAAAACAAGGATATTCTACCACATAATCTGGGAGAAAAATTCTTTCAATTGTTACCCCAAATCTTGGACAATTACCAGTGAAGTGGCATCGTTTGACACTGTTCACTGTTTTTCTTTGGATTTTTAACGAAATACTCTGTTTTTCAAAAAAATTCCGGATGCTGCCAACTTTACTAAACAATATTTATGTGAGTGTTATCGCCACAGGAGCTATTTCTTCTATTGCAAGAGCAGGAACATTTTCTTGTGTTTGGACCACCTCACCTGACATTTTGTGACAATGGTGACAATTTTCTCCAATCCATAAAGAAACAATACAGACCATAGTTCTCTAGTTATGAAGCAATAATCCTTAAACACCATATCTGACACATCCTGATTACTGATACCATAACCACGGATTGATCCTTTTTATATATCAATATAAGTAGATGTTTGACATCTATTTAAGAAAAATGGACAGTGCTTCTTTGGTTCTGGGAAACAATTGTGCACTTGCATTGTTATCAACAAAAATATGTAGCCGTTGCTCAGTTGAATCTGTCATTGGCAGAGGAATCACTTGAGATATGTGATAGGAAAACCTATAAGATTCAAGTTTTTGTCACTATGAGAATCTACAAATGAGTGAATTCTTGTATCATCAAGTCCTAGACCACATTTCTCCATTATCAGAACCGTTGGACTGTCATATAAAGCATGCTGGTGGGGTACCCGCCAAAGAAGGACCTTCAAACTGGAAGGAGCTTGACATTCTTTCGATTTCCGGAAAACAGGAAGCAACTGTGACTATACAATGTGATCGTCTCCAGAGTGAAAAGCCAAAAAATTTCCTGCCTTTTTTAATTCTATCAACAATTTCTGACATCCATTATGATCCCTGGTCATTTTTGTTTCCTCAACTTCAATTTGCACTAGAAAACTTGAGTAGAAGTCATGCACCAAAAGTAAGTTTACAGATCCCATATTTCCAACATTTGCTTGCTTTCACAATGGATAGGAAAACTGACAAATTTATCTTTGTTCTGACATTTGCTGTGTATATGAGGTATGGATAGTGTCCATGACCAACAGAGATCCCATGGTCGAGCAATCGAGGTTGGCATCGGCGACGATATCTGTAATGGCCTCCAGCCGCTTTCTCCAATTCGCGTCTGGTGGTGAGAGCTTCAAAACTAGTGTTGTAACTCTTTAAAATCAGGAAAAATGCCATTAGATACGATCTCATCTAAGAGATGGAAGGTGAGGTCAACCTGAGTTTGGTTTGCACGTACAAGGGAAACTTTCCCAAAATCAGAAAACAACAATGCGCTCCTCGGGGTGTATAGGAATTCAAAGTCGAAACCCTTGTCACTAAATCTTTATCGATCATTCCAACCTGTTCCGTGTTGTATCCTCCTATGGCGTTCGATTATTGATGTGCAAGAGCATCGATTTCCTGTTAATTTTGATGGCAGATGCTCCAGAGCTCCATATCCATGCATAGGCAGCAAAGTAGCAAAATCAATAACACGTGCTCATAACCCTTAAAGGCTCAACCTGCAACTACACAACAACACAACTAGCAAAAAATTCATAACGGCTGTGTGAAAAACTAATCGTCTGGGAATCTTCAAATCTTCATTTGTGTTTGGTATTTGATGCTTTCCATCTGACAGGTGTAGGCGCAAAGACACCCTGCTAGATTCGTTTGCAACATTATCACCATCAAACTCATCAAAATCCATTGTCGATCCGTCGTCTTGGTTGTATGAAGCAAATGGAAAAGGGATATCATGAGGGAAATACTGTGTAGACCCTCTCACCCATGACCTTTGTTATGTTACTCAAGTCAGCTGCTCACCGAAATAATGAAACGAGTCTTTACCTGAGAAATAATAGCAATCGAGGGTGTCCAGGTTGTGCCCTTTAACCTGATACATGTTTTGGACAGCTGCACAATCACTTTGGCGCATGATCTCCACTACATATGGTGCATCAACATTTGAACCTACACACATTGGTTGTCAACGCCTGGCCATTACTTGACACATGAACTCTGGTCGACACCTGGGTGCACAGAGTAAATCTGTGTTTTTATTTTTAAAGTTTTGGTGATTAATCCCACATTCATGAGGAGAAAATATATATGATTATTGATATATGCCAATAGCTACAATGTATTTTGATGAAGTGAGCCCAAGGCTATCCACTTGTGCTTCGCATTTGGGCTTTGGCTTATGTGTTGTTTCTTTGGTAACTAACATGTGTTGTTCTTATGTGTTGTTTCTTTGGTAACTAACATGTGTTGTTGATGCAGGTGCTTACTCTAGTTGTTGAGCACTTGGAAATTGGCCCTTGGTCACTAAATTTTTTAAATAATCTTTGAAGCACCGGAATTATTTATTTAATATAATTTCTCTCACAATGCCCCCCCTCCCACCCCCACTAAATTTTTTAAATAATCTTTGAAGCACCGGAATTATTTATTTAAAATAATTTCTCTCATAATGCCCCCTCTCCTACCCCTCTATATAGAGGGTGGGAGGGGGGCGCATTGTGAGAGAAATCAATAATATGACATCTCTACTCCTAATGATTTTGTTATTTTTATAATCCCATAAGCGATAACCAAAATCATTAACACCATATCCAATAAAGGTACACTTCTTGGATTTTTCCTCAAGCTTTGTTCTATTTTCTTTATCAATATGGACAAATGCTTCACAACCGAAAGTTTTCAAAAAAGAATAGTTTACCTTTTTTCCTGTCCATTCCTCCTCTGGAATTCTACCATCTAAAGAGCTTGAAGGTCCTCTGTTTATTAAGTAAAAAACAGTATCTACAGTATATACTCTCTTTTGTTTTCCATAAACACAATGCTCACAGAAGTCCAAATCAATTTGTTTAAGATCTGGAAGCAAATTTCTTTTGTGAAGGATCTGCATACCCTTCTCACTCATGTGTCCCATCCTATGATGCCATAGTGTTGTATCCACTCCTATAGAAGCTAAAGATATAGAAGAGTTAGTATTACCAGTACATAAATACAATGTACCTACCTTCGCTCCTTTTGCTATCACCAATGATCCTTTGATGACCTTCCATATCTTATTTGTAAATATGGATATACAACCTTCACTTGCCAACTGCCCTGTTGAAATTAAATTTTTCCTTAAATCTGGAACATGTGTTACCTCTTTCAACAACCATTGGTTTCCATTTCATTGCTTTATTTTTACCTTTCCCATTCCAAAAATTTTGCATGGTGCATCATCACCCAAATGAACCTGTCCAAGATCACCTTGAAAATAATCTAGAAAATGTTTCCTATGGGGTGTGGCATGAAATGAAGCCCCTGAATCTACTACCCAAGACTCAGAAATATTATCTACAGAAAGAATCAAAGCATCTTGTAACACATCACCTGTTACATTTGCTTCCTGATTTCTCTCCTGTTGTCCATCTCTTTGTTTCTTTGAAGCTCTGCAATCTTTCTTCATATGTCCTTTCTTCCCACAATTCCAACACTCTATCTTTCCAAGTCTAGATTTGGATATGCCCTTCCTAGAATTTTCGCGGTTCCCTGAGCCCTTTCCTCTATCCTTTTGTCTTCCCCTGTTCTCCACGTTCAACGCATTACCTGATGTCTCACCTGTGCTTTTCTATTGCATTTCCTCACTAAGGATAACACCAACAACATCATCAAATTTTAAAGTATTTGAACCAGAGACAGAGTTACTTACAACCATGACCAAGCTGTTCCATTTTTTTGGTAATGAGCACAAGATTAGAAGAGCCCTGACCTCATCATCAAAGTCCACTTTTACAGAACTTAGTTGATTAGTAATCGTATTAAATTCATTTAAATGATCTGCAAAAAACCCAGCTTCTGACATCTTCATATTAAATAATCTCTTCATTAGAAATACCTTATTGGACACCGAGGGTTTTTCATACAATTTTTCCAATGCGTCCATCAAACCCTTCGTTGTATTTTCTTTGGAAATATTGAAAGCCACCGACGCTTCCAGGCTCAGCCGTATCGTTCGTAGAGCCTTTCTGTCAAGAATCTCCCATTCTTTGTCCTTCATGGCCATCGACTTCTTTTCTACTCCACCCAATGGTAGGAATAGATCCTTCTGATATAAATAATCTTCCATCTGCATCTTCCATAACTGGTAGTTTTGGCCGTTAAATTTCTCGACCCTAAACTTTCCATCTTCGAACATTGCTCCCACTCAAACTAGGAACCCTCTTTTCCTGCGAGTTACCTTTCGCTCTGATACCAGTTATTAGAAAAATAGGACCGTGGAGAAATAAAATAAAACAAATGCAGAAAATAACACAGAAGATACACAATACAAGAGAGACACGGATTTACATGGTTCACCCAGTGTGGGCTACGTCCACCAGAGAAATTGCCAAGTCCTTCCTTTAATATTATCCAACAAATGAAGGGATACAACCTACAACAAAACTCATTGTAACTTCCTCTTCTTTCTCTCATAGTCTCCTCTCTTAGAATACAATATTCGCCATCAACCATAGCCGCAATACATTTCCCTCATAAAAGAGGGTTGCCTTCTAGGGGCAAAAACCCTAACATAATCTCTATTGTTAGATATTCGACCTTATAATGAACGGTCCATATTTACAATGAAATTATAATATACATTTACAAGGCAATTTTTCCTTCGGGGGCTTCGCCCCTGAACCCCCGCTGGGGGCCCACTTGCCCCCAGACCCCCCAGCAAGGGGATAGCCCCCCCCGAACCCCGCAGAGGGGGTACCCCCCTCTGCACTCCCCCGCGTGGAAGAGTGTACATACTTCTGGGGTGTAAATACTTCATGGGGTATAAACATGGCTGAAAGTAAAAGACCTCTGAATCAGGAAGATAATCAGGCTCCACAACCAACAACAATTCTTCCTTCTGCATGAGAGGAATAATTCTGCAGTTGGAAATATTTCCTCATGCCAAGAAACCATGTTTCGACATCTTCCTCCTTCTTATGTTCTCCATCAAATGTAGGAGGCTTAATTATTCATCTCCCCTTTCAATTCATCCAACCCAGATCTCTTGTGCTTTCGGGTAGGGGATGGGCTTGAACTACTATGTGCCTCCCTACTGGAATGCTTTGGTGAGAGACGATGATCTCTTCTACCACTCCTTGATCTTCTTCTCCTCTCAGGGGTCCTGACATTTCTTGATCTTCTTTTCCTCTCAGGGGTCCTGCGACTCTTTGTCTTGCTTGAGCCACTCCCCTTCTCCAATTTCCTTTCTATTCTTTCCAGGCTCTTCAACATTTTTAAGTTGAATTCACCCTATTGATCCCTGACTCTCATGATATTTTGGCTACCATCTCGGTGAGCCTGGGCATCTTTCTACAATATTTCAATGAGTTTCATCATATGTCCTTCCTTATCCAATTCTCTTCCATTCCCATTGGAGTTCGATCCTTTGACTCTCGGGTTGACATCCCTTCCTTCTCTTTCATCCTTTGATTCAAAGGTAATCTGCACCTCTTCCATTTCTATACTCAGTTGTCCTGACACTCGTTGAACTCTACACACACAACGTGCAGTCAACCAAAGTTTGTCAGGCCTTGAACCCTTAATAAAACTTCAACATTCATAAACCAACGTGAATAAGAAAAACGTTTTGAATCCACTAATTTTTCTGAGCTTTGTTTGGCTCTGCAAATTTTGGGACTTCTAGTTTCAGGGCCTTGGTCCATGAGACTCTCATACTCGCTTTCGGGTTTCAGGTTTTTGGTCCACGAGGATCCAATAGTTAAATCCTCGATGGTTCTTTTGTCTTCGAAAATTTTGTGACTTTGGGACTTTGGGGTTTCGGGTTTCGGGGTTTTGGTCCATGGAGGTTCTCGCACTCTCTTCTCTCTCTAACTCCCAGCTCCTAAACTTCCAACCTCTCTCCCCCTGGTCCCACAACACAGTTGTCGCCAACCAAGGTAGGGATTTTGGGATTTTGGCACTTCGGTTTTTGGGTCTTCGGTACCCGGGAGTTCACGAAGCAGTGACTCCAAATCTCTTATTGCTTCAATCCCTGAATTCTAAAATTTATATCTCCTTACCAACCGGGCCCACAGTACAATTGTCTCCCTTAACCACGGTGGCACGTGGCACGTTAAGGAGGGTCCACGTCACCCTCGGTGACATCATCGTATCCCACCACTCTCTCTTTTCTTCTCGACCCACTGGCACGTGGTACACACCCATGTGTCCACGTCCATTCCAAGTGAAATCCAACGGTTAGACTTCTCTCAGATCTACGATGAAGATCCTTTCGGCATTTCGGGGGACCCACACAAAGTCGTCCATTCCGGNGTTAGAAAGGCAAAGGGGGTCTGTAATCAAATCTTGTCTGTATATACGAGCACCCCAATCTAAGTCGTCGAAACCTGCACGCTCAATTCTAGACCCCCCCCGGTGTTAAAGGTAGAACGTCGATGGGGGTCTGGAATGGAACCTTGGTCGTAAATATGGGCGCGCAAATTCTGGTCGCCCAAATTTTCCTGCCGCTTAATGAAATTACGGTCTATTAATCTACTTGATCCAACGGTCAAGTTCCTCTCCTATGATCTATGGTGTAGATTGTTTAGGGATTTCACATACCGTGATTTCCACGTACCATGATTTCCACATTCCTGTGCAACTCTAAAGGGTTTTAAGCCCTGCACACGTTATCCAGATCTGACGGTCGTGAGGGTTCTCCTTTCCTCCCAAATAGATCCTATGGCTCCAACACCTCATGCGTTGAACTCTCTCTCTCTCTCCCGGTGGCCATAAACCACACTGGCTGCAGATTCTAAAATACCACTAAGCCTCCTAAGCTTTGTAACATGGTCAAGTGACTCCTTGACACTCAGGAACATTCTGGGGTTTGAAATTGGCCCTCCTGACACAATTTCTTCTCAAAACAAATTTGGTCCAAGACCACTTATCTAACCCATCCAGGCTTAGCGTCGAAACCATGGCTCTGATACCATTCTGTAACGCTCCCCCGACCATCATCCAACACATTGGTTGGGAAGACGCTACTTTGCGGAACAACATAATTTTATGCTTAATTAATAACATGCATTTAAAACAGATTAAACACATTTAAACTCAGAGTCAACACAAAATTACTGTTGACATAAATAATCCATGGAATTAACATTAATTCATATGCATAGCAGAATACATGATAAATATAAATACACAGACATGCAAAACATAATTAAAACATCGTCTGGTACTTATCTTTGAAACGGTGCTAATTCAACCAAACACGTGTAGGCCTTCCACGAACCTCCGAGCCTTAGACCATGCTGCTCATCAAGCTCAGCAATGGGTCACCCCCGAGCTGAGACTAAGCTACACCCTAAGGTAAGGAATCCAAGGCTAGGTTGAGGTTACAGGGAAAACAACACAGAATGTCTGGAAGGATTCTTCACAGGATGCCATCTTACACCCACTACTCCCAGACTCTCATTCCCCACATGCTTGTTCCACCCAGGAGTATACACCTTCACAAGTGCAGTCCGTCGGTGCTACACCTCCCTCTCTGGGTCTTGACAATAGTACGGATCAGGAAGCCTCAGAGCCTGTAGCTGGTGTTGGACACTCTCTGGAAGAAACCACTTCCCAGCAAACTCTCTCACCTGGAGAGAGTTGTTCACAGGCCTGAAAACCTGCCTCTTCCAACAAAAATCACCTCCCTCACCTAGAGAGAGGTTACACATAGGCTAAGCATGAACTCACACTGGCCAGTAAGCCACGCGTAGTCCATCATTGCGTGGCCACAACAACCAACTGGGAAAATAGACACGGACTTCCCAAACAGGCTCAACAATCACAAAATAAACTCATGGTTTTGGCTTCGGGATTGCACAAGGTGTACAGAGATCCTACGCACATGCTCAAACTGTTCAGGCAAGGAATGTACCAGCTTCCTTAGGAATCAACATAGACCTTTTCCTTGGTTTCAGAATTGCACGAGGGTGTCTTGCAGAGGTCAAGCGGGACTCACGTTCAGACAGTTGACGATGGAATGGAGGAGGAACCCCCATCATGGCTCTATTCAGTAGTTTTTAATTGCATGGAATTGAGTCGACACTTGTCACCCATGAAACTGCATGCGTTCCATCAGCATGTGTTCCTCCCCATTTGGATGTCACTTGGCATTCCAAAAGAACTTAGGATAAAACATATATTTCACATGGTCTTTTCGAAATAATATTAAAATATTATTCCCGAGGACTTAAGCCCCTAGGCTCAAAACTTAGCCCCTCTTCCCACCTTCTATCCCCTAATCCCTTGCCCACTCTATGGAATCTTAGTCCCCCATCACTCATTCATCGTGGTCGGTCTGCACACAGCGGTGTTTATATTTTTATTAATGTTTTGCATGATTACATATACAAACGTAGGCTCTTGGCCTTCAACACTTAGGCTCTCTGGCCTAACAATCACATAATCCCACCAACTTATATAAACTTGGCTCACCAACCTATAAAACATAATTACAATTCATTTCAGAAACATGATTTACAACAGGGCTCAGCCTTGGGGACATTACACATGGTGAAGTTATGGAAGGACCGCTTAATGGTCATCGATTGAAATTGTACAGGGATGGTCGTGCTTCTACGCACTAATCTAAACTCTGTAGAATATGTACCATATAACTTGTATTATAGTGTATCATAGAAATAAAATGGAAAATAAGAAAAAGAAATAAAAATAAAAATTGTTCGAAGTAAGAGACAAAAGGTTGGAAGGAATCATAGAAGTATTGTATAAACAATTAATCCAGAGAACATCGCAGTGACGAAGTAAATTGCAATGCCCCTGGCCATCAACCCCTGTTGGGTAATGCTACCCAAATACCTTGTCTTCTACAACTAGCTCTGATACCAATTTGTAACGTCCCTCACCATCAATAGGTTGGGCAAAGCCACTGCGAAACATATATATATATATATATATATATATATATATATATATATATATATATATATAACATGCATTTCTAATGAATTTAAAAGAAATAACACAGAGTTACTTCTACTATACAGACTCAAATGGAATTTACAGTAATTCCTACATGCAATGGAACACATGATAACATTTGAAGAATCATAAACATGCATAACATACATAATTAAGCACAGAAATGATACTTATATTTTAACTGGAGTAAAACCACCAACTGCATCCAGACCTTCCACAAACCTCCCAACCTTAGACCTCATTGCTCATCACTCTCAGCAATAGATCACCCCTGAGCTGGGAATAAACTACATCGGGAAAGGGATTCCTAGGCTATGCAAGGTCAATAGGAAAGTCACAAAATTTAAGATGAAGGATTCTCTCACGGGAGCCACTTACGCCCACTGCTCATAGAATCTCATTCCCCACATGCATGTCCCACCCCAGGAGTATACACCTTCATTGTCACACAGTCCATCGGCTGGTCCACCTCCCTTAACTTGGGCTTTGACAACAGGCCGAACCAAAATTCTCAGAGCTCTGTAGCAGCTATGGGACTCCCTCCAAGAGAACTCACCTCCTCAGCACAGTCTCTCACCTGGAGAGAGTTTCTCACAGGCCTGAAAACCTACTTCTTCAATCCACAACCACCTCTCTCACCTAGAGAGAGAGTTGCTCATAGGCCTAACAACCTGCTTCTTCAACCACGGGCTTGACAACCCAACTCTTCAAACCACAATAGCTAAGTCGAGTAAGGCAAGGGACGGCTCAGTAAATTACAAAGGTGAAAAATGGTCACAGGTTCAGCAATTGAGGAAATGGTTGGTTGCAGGCTTGCTCAGTGCATGAGTGAATTTTTTAGGAGAGACGAGAAGATTGGTCTAGCATAGCCCAAAATAATGAAAGTGTGAGCCAAACTCTGGGCGTGAACCCCCCATGTGTGAGAGAGATTTCCCCCTGTGCGTGCATGAGTGCATGAGTGAGTGAGCAGATGTGTGAGAGTGTCTGCATCCCCCCTCGCAACAACAAGAATTCCCCCTTAAGTCTTCATGCGCCTAAGCCGACACATGTCGCTCATGAAGCATGTTCCTTTCCATTTGGAAGTCATTTGCTCTTCCCAAAGGAACTTAGGATAAAAACATATCCTTCTAATCAGCTTTTGGAATAGTAATAAATTATTATTCCCTTGGACTTAAGCCCTTAGGCTTAGCCCCTCTTTCCAACCTCTCATCCCCCTCTCCCATTCGCACCTAGTGGAGCTTAGTCCCCAATACTCTTCCTTCGTGTTCGGTCTACACGCAACGATGTTTTTATATTAATAATATGAATATTTACATGTACAAAACAAGCTCATGGCCTTTAACACCTAGGCTCTCCGGCCTACTAACACATAAGCCTACCATCTTATAATTTCTCATCTCACCAGCCTACAAAACATTATTACAATTCATAATACAACTGGGGCTCATCCTTGGGGTATTACAATCCCCTCCCCTTATTTTTTCATTGTCCTCAGTGCAACTTATTTACACAGCATCACCAAGATTTTCAAAATCTTCAAAAAGATGCAGGTATTCTTCCCGCATAGCATCCTCATGCTCCCATGTCGCTTCCTCAAGACCGTACTAGGTCCACTGTACCTTTACAAACCCTATGGCTCGATTCTGAAGATGTTTTCTCTTCCGGTACAATATGTGCACCGGATTCACTTTCAAGATGTCTTCTTGCTCCACCTGAATTACATTCCAATCAATAACATTATTATCATCAGGCATATATTTCTTAAGAAATGAAACATGAAACACATTATGTACAGTCATGGATGTAGGAAATGCAAGCATATATGTAACTGGTCCAATCCTTTCTAGGATTTCAAATGGCCCACAATATATGGCTGCCAACTTGGAACAATTTCCCATCTTCAGGGAACTTTTTTTGGCTTTCACTTTCAAGAAAACATGATCACCCACTTTAAACTCTATGTGGGTTTTGTTCTTATCAGCATAACTTTTTTTCCTATCTTGGGCAACCTTCAAATTATGCTTAATATTCATCATTTGATCTTCCATTTCTTTGAGCATCTCTAGCCCAACCACTGCCCTATCATTTGGGTTATCCCAACTTATTGGTGTGTTACACTTTCTGCCATAAAGTGCATCAAACAGGCTCATCATCAATGATGCTTGATAACCATTGTTGTAGGCAAATTCTACCAAGTGTAGGTAGTCTTCTCATTTAGATGGTTTTTCCATCACATACATCCTTAGAATATCTTATATCACTTGATTCACCTTCTCTGTCTACCCATCAGACTTAGGATGATAAGTAGTGTTGAAGTTCATATATGTTCTGAGTCCTTTGAATAACCCCTTCCAAAATTTTGAGGTAAATTTCGGGTCTCTATCAGACACAATTGTTTTGGGAATACCATGCAATCATGCTACTTCCCTCATATAGATATCAACAACATTAGATTCCTTGTGAGTGGTCTTCAATGAAATAAAATGGGCATCTTTCGTAAGCTTGTCTACCATCACCATGATGGAATCATGTTGCTTGTCGGTTCTGGGCAATCATGTGATGAAGTCCATTGTCACCACTTCCCACTTCCACTCAGGAATGGGAAATGGTTGTAGCAACCCTGTTGGGTGCCTATGTTCAGCCTTGACCTTCTGACACTCCATACATCTGGCGATGTATTATGCAATTTCCTTCTTCATACCTAGCCAAAATTAATGGTTCTTGATTGTTTCCACAGTTTTCTGATATCTAGAGTGCCCAACATAAGCACATTATGGATTTCCTTCAAGATCATTATTCTCAACTCTTGGGAATTAGGTACATAAATTCTATTTTTGTACAATAGTGTTTCATCATCTTCCAATTTATAATTTTCCACTTTGTTTAGCATCTCACCTTGTTGTGGCTTTGCTACCAATTCCATGTACTTCAAATATGCATTTGAAGCTCCCGAAATTTTTCCTTTAATATCAGTTTGATACATGCTAATGGGCGTGGCATGTAGTTCATACACTCTTCTGTTGAGTGCATCATCCACTTTGTTCTCCTTTCCTTTGATATGCTTGATATCAAAGTCATACTCACAAAGGAATTCCAACCATCTACTCTACCTAGAATTCAAGGTTGGTTGATCAAACAAATACTTCAGACCATACCTTGTTCTGAAGGTGGTCTTGTTGATATCTTCATCCTTTATCCTTACTTGATGGTACCTATTGAGGAAAAGATATGAATTAATCTTACTCAAGCATTTTCAGATTCTACTTGGCTAAAGAAAAATAGACGGGAATATCACCCTACATTTATAGCCATCAAAATTAATATCCTAACTCACAAGTATTGATTAAAAGTGCTTAGGATGATTTTTATAAATAAAAGCTTGCTGAAAAATTCATTATTTATGTGGTTTTATGAACATAACAGATGCTGAAATAAATATAGAGACAGAATTAAAGACACCAAGTCGATAATCAAGACAGATGAGACATAAAGAAATCCTTTATTTCATTCCAATTCATCAAAGAGTCATTCTCTTTACAAAATTTCATGAATAAGTTTTGGACCAAAGTCAAACTTAGACATCCATGTAGAAACATACAAAAGGACCTCTGATAGAAAATAAAAAACTGGACTCTAAAAGATGGATCAACTTGCCACAGATTGCTTCCCACTCGACTCTACACAATAGCCTTTGTCAGTCATGAAAACTAATTCACAAACAGAAAATTATACACAGGCTATGAAAGATAGCTCAACACCTCTGAAAAACAAGTGTTTGAATGATGTAATTCAACCATGAATCTTGTTGTCTACAATAAGACCCTGTTATCATAAAAAATAATTAGGCTTGTGATAAATTAAGGAATGAATGATAACTGAACTATCTCAACACAAACTCAAAGATCAAACCTTAATATGCTTCTCCTTCTATTCTCCATGAATAAAATATGTTTTGTGCAGGTGTAATATGTAATATATCATGGCGCAATTAGCATAGAAACAATAGTTCACATAAGCCCTCGTGACATGGAATTGAGAATTTAGAGTAAATAAACCCGCACATAGCATGAATTATCCATCACTCATTTGTTGCAAATAGAACCAACATTTGAACCTCAATCACTTTCAAACATATAAGCAATGTCGAACAACAACATAAACATCAAATGAGAACCAGATCTGATCCTCCAAACTATAAGGGGGTCCCACCTACTAGTATTATATATATCGTTAGCTTATAATAATAGGCTTTTAGCAATACTTTGCAGGAAAAATCCTTGTTGCGATTTTTATCGTCAACAATCTGGCGACTCCACAGGGAAATTTGTTTTTAACAGATTTAGAACTCAGAACTCATGGTTTCGTAAACCAAGAATAGAAGGTCAAGAAGATATAACTAGGAAGATTATGCAATAGGGGGAAGTGAGTAGATTTAATGGAACAATGACCGGGAATTTGGGAATAACTCATGAAAAATGTTAAGTATGAGGAGTTTTATCACTGTGTGCATAATCATTCAATTGGAATCTTCTCTTTTAAATTCTCAAATGGATGAAGAAATGGAAAGCAGAAACGGGAGATAACCAATTTTTTTAAAAGACAACAGTGAAAGGAGATAGCGAATTCAAGTTCTTTGAGGGGGACATCATAACAGCTGTGTAAGCTTGATTGCTATTTCCTAACAATATCTTGTAGGAGTGTCAGTGTGGAAAAACTGATCCAACAACTTGACCAAAATTAACTACAAGATGAGAAAGAAATAAAAACCATAATAGAATTAAAATTGCAAAATTTAAAACAACAAAAAATAAAATGACAAAAATGTAAAAGAAGAAGGAAATTGTTGAAGACAAAAAGAAGAAATCAAACTACTATAAGCGGAAATGAAAAATAGTGGAAATATGAAAGGAGAGCTAGACTATTAATATACAGAAAAACCAAACAGCGTTAGAACTTTTCAATTTGGTCCCACGTAATGTTTCAAGTGAGAACCGTTAGTGTTGTAGGAAAACAATTTCTCTTGTAAATCCTTTAGAATGTAAGAGTTAGTATCCAAGACAAAAGCAATTTTGAAAGAACCCAGAAATAACACTTGAAACTCTGAGGTAATTAACATCCCTTTAACGTATATAATTAGATCATCAATATAGATATGAATACTGATCAATTCGTCAAGAGTTATTTGTATAAGTCCTTTAAAAGTGGTATTTGTGTCAGGTAAGCCAGAAATCATATGTTCATAAGTCACAGTACCCCAATTAGTGATAAAGGTGGTTTTGTAAGCATCTGCCTCTTTTACCTTGATTTTACTATAACTGGAAAAAACATCAAGTAAGGGCATCATCAGTGACCCTGCGAATCGCTACAAAATCATTTATATATTAGGGAGAGGAAAAACAAATTTCATAATAGCCCACTTAACTACGCGAAAATCAATGTGAAATATGACATGCTCACTGGCTTTCCAGACAAGAACCAAATATGAAACCCATTCAGAATATTTGGCTGGAAAGATGATATCGTCCTTCAATATTTTTTCCAATCCTTTTCGAATAGTTTCTTCCGATGCAAGGTTGATAGGTCTTTGTTTTTGACTAACTGGTTTTATGCCTTCCTTGATGGAGATGGCATGTTGTATAAGACCAGGATCAAAACCATGAATATCCTCATAAGACCAAGCAAAAACATCTTGAAATTCACCAAGTAGCTTGGCAAACTTTATTTTCTCTTCATCTGAGCATTTGGAACCTATTTTAACATCCTTTTGAGCTTCAGGTGTCCCAATGTTCAAGGATATGGTTTCACCCACCTTCCCTTTTGACTCATCTTCTTTTTGTTTCTATTTACTTCCTACATCACTCGATGAAAACGAACTCTCTATAGGATTCAAGTCCTTAGGAATATTGTTATATTGCATGGATATAATTTCCTTGGGCTTAAAAGGTTCATTTTGAATGAAAGCACAAATGTTGTCATCGTTGGAGAAGACCTGCCAAGATTCTATATTGTCGGGGATATGTGGATGATATAGATATTGAAAGGTACAATCAGTTATGTGTGGAAGAATGTTATGATTAGGAGAGGCTACAAAAATAGCTAACAGATCAGCCATTGATTTTAACTCCCTCTTAACATGAGTGATGTTGAAATATAAGAGGTTTGAGATAAGTTCCCAAACAATTTGGGTGTATCGTTTTAGCAACTTGTTGCTAGGGGAGTAAATCTTATGTACAAGATTCACAACAAGCTCAGAGTCCCCAAAAATTGAAAGGTGACCACAACCAATATTATAGGCGTTCTCAATGCCTAATAATAAAGCTTCGAATTCAGTGACATTGTTCGTGCAAGCAAACTCCAACCTATAAGAAAAATTATGGATTTTTCCTATAGGAGAAATCAAGACAATGCCAGCTCCATTTTCTTCGTTTGAGCATGAGCCATCAAAGTGCATGTGTCACATACCATCATCCAAATCGATTTGTTCCAAGGGAATGTTATCCTCCTAAGCAAATATGGAATACACTCCTAGGTCCTCTTCGATGTAGTTTACATTAGGTTGTGGGACACTCTCTATGTAAGGTGAAATCCTTCCCTCTCTAAGGACTATAATGTTTTTACCATTCTGAGGAATGGATAAATGTGTCCCATCGAGTGAGAGGTATCCACCTGTTAAAGCTTTCCAATCTATTCCCAAGATGATTGAGTAATTTCTTACTAGTATATCGATTACCTGAATACTAAGGGTTGTTCTTATTTCAGGATGTGCACATAGAACTAAGGTCACATCTTTAATCTTACCTATGGTCATTTTTTGTAGAATATTATAGGAGAGCATGCTTCTGGATTTTTTATTTGTACAAGACAAGCCTAGATCTTCCATAATAATCTTTGACACCACACTTGGGCCCGAACCGCCATGAATGAGGAAACAGTGGGTGATCTTATCCATAATATTTACAAAATATAAAAAGGGAGATTTTTTACAGGGTATCTAAAGTTATGTACACCTACTTTATTTACAGACGAATCCTCTTCGTTTACATATTTAGAGAGGTTGTCTACAATAGAATCCTTTCCTTCCATGAATTGTTTCAAATGCCTCTGTTGTTTAAGAATGAAAACCATGTCCAAAGGGTGTCAGCTGCTTTGATGTTGGCCAACTGATTCAGAATATTCTATTTGGAAGAGGGGAGAGGTGGATTTGTTTCTTGACTATCAAGAACCTTACGAACCTGAACTGTAGCAGCTAGTGAAGATGAACTTAGGCCAGAACAATTGCGAGGAGGATCATATTTTCCTTTGTGAGCGTAGGATTTGTTCCTAGTATTAATGATCATGACATCTTCTGGCTCTGCAAAATCTAGGACAACGATGGTAGTTTCTGGTCTTTTACCAAAGATATTATCTCTAGCACTCTTCCTTACCTCACATGTGGCTTTCGCGTGGTGTTCCTCGCAAAAGTTACACCAAATTTGGGGCAAGATAGCTTTAGGCTAAAAATTATTTTCATTGGATTCCTAAAGGGGGGTGCGGAAGAGGATGAAGCTCTAGGGGTGAGAGGGGAGACAATTCATTTTCTCTCATATGCTATCATATATTGTACTAATTGTAGGAGGGCGGACATGTCTGTCTGTTTATTCTCCCTGGGGAAGACCTATTCTTTCAAGTTGTTCTTCATACTCTAAACAAGTATGTAGAGTAGAACCGATATTATCAATGGATTTTTCCTCAAGCCTATGACGGTAGGGGGAAGGTAATGCATTTTAGTAATTCATGAAATCAGCTTGCTTCTGAGGTTGAATAATTTCATGGATTTAATTGTATAACTTAGTGAAACACAAGTGGAAGGAATTGATGGTCTCACCATCCTTATAGGCAATGTTATTGTATTCCTGTAACTTCTCGGCTGGGATTTTATATTTCCCATAAGTGGATCTGAATCAATAGATTAACTCCTCCCAAGTAGAAAGAATCTCAGGAGGAAGGTCAAAGAAATCAGTTGCAACCTTTCCTTCCAAGGAATTTTTGAATAAGTGCATGCAAGTATCATTTTCATTGGCCCCTATGTTGTGAAAAGCATTAGAAAATGACACCAGGTGTTCATTTGTAGTGACAATGTTATTTCCATAAAACCTAGGGAGATACTCTTTGAATTTAGGAAGTGTATGAGTAGCATGTGCTAGGTTAAGAGGAGAGGACACATGCCATGGTGTGGTTGTGGAGTCTTCTTCAAACTAAAAAAGTCCATACTTTTTTAGTCAAAGTCACAATGTATTACAGAGCTGAAATAGATCAACCATAAGGTGGCTGAATATATTTGGGAATTCGATCAGAGATTCAAAACCTTAACAAGACGATTGACTTTCCAGATCCTAGATGAATAGAACAAAGAATGATTCATTGTTTCCCTCCTACCACACATCAGATTTCCCATGATGAAACAGAAGATTGCTTCACAGGATGAGGCACTCGAGATCACCATGAAGTTAGAATCATCCCCTATGGGAGAATCCAACTCAGGTATGAGACAAATCTTGAGTCAGCTAACTAGTTTGTCTCTGCAGGTCGAAGATATGAAGAAAGAAGAGGGAAAAGATAAAAGAGAAGACATATGGTGTGTCAGATGTAGATCAGAAGGCCATGACAAGGAACATTTTCCCCTATTTAATGAATACTTGGCTTCTAGAGCTCTGATCCCTTTGAAGCAAGTCACCTTACCTTGGTGCGAGGTATGCAGAAACAAACATCGCCCTGGTGAGTTCTACTACATGCAAAAGTATGTTCAAACGCCTACAAATTTGTATTGTACATTCTGTAAGTCCATAGGACATGATGATAGGTATTGTAAAGCTTACAATCTCATTCATGAAAGGTCGATAGACATATATAATATTCAAGGTGAAGTACAGCAAGAAGGAAACACTACGCAATATAACTCTCCTGGGAGAGGAAACTTCAATCCTCGTGGTGGATTCAGAGGAAGAGGACGAGGAGGAGGAATGGATCGAGGCCAAGGAAATATCATATGTTATAAATGAACACAACCAGGACACCTTGCAAGGGATTGTCATAACCCTTGTACCACTTGCAACTACTGCAGCTCGTTTGACCATGTTATAGAAGATTGTCCCGTGCTGCTAACTAAGCTTCAAGAAAGACGAGGACCTAAGTAGAACCCCACAAGTGAAATTGATATATGTTGAGCCTCACAGAGAAGACCCTAGAGTCGTTGTTATAACAAGAGGAGGCATAGTAACAGGACATGATAGAATAACCCAAGGGAATATTATAGAAGACTCAGGGATCAGGAAAGCTATAGAGAATACACAAATGTTTGATGCAAAGAAAGAAAGACAAATTTTTGAGGAAGCCAGAAAATAATTCAGAGGAGACCAAGGTTATGCATCAAAGACAATACCAGAAGTGAGAGAATATGGAATGCCTCTAGCATTTGATCAGTCTGCTTCGCCAAAAGAAGGAAAAGAGGTAAGAAAGATCATGGAATTTTTATATACTTGTATTAAGTTGGTTCAGGACAAAAGCATTGTACAAGAATTACAAAATTTAATCAAAAAATATGAGCTAGGGAACATAGACCCCTTGGTGAATAGGGAAGTACACCAAATTGGTAAGAAGAGAAGGAAAAATAAGGAATTACATTTGAATGCTCAAATAGGAGAGTATGAGATAGACTGTATAGTCCTCGACTTAGGGTCAGAGGTCAATGTCATGATGAAGCAAACCTGGGCACTGATGGGAAAACTGAAGTTGATATATTCCCCTATCAGGCTCAAGATGGCCAATTAGCAAGATGTCAACCCATTTGGATGATTGGATCATGTCCCTATGGACATTGATGGAGTAAGAACATTTGTATATTTTGAGGTAATTGAAATAGTTGATGACAATTTCCCTTACCTTGTGTTGTTAGGAATTGATTGGGCCTTCAATCACTCTATTGTTGTTGACTTAAATAAAATATGTATGAATTTTGAAAGAGATGGCCTTAGGGTCATTGCACCTCTAGATCCATATGAAGGTCAGCGGTACATAGAACCTATCAGAGAAGAAGACCACGCATATGCACTGGAAAACATATACAAGCTAACAACCAGATAGTAGAATTACATTAATCCCATAGCCGATGGAAACTTAAGCTGGTGAAGTGATAGCGCATGTTCATCAGACTCAAAAGAATCACTGGAAAACTGGTAGAATAATATGTATGAAGTATCTACAAGAAGATTTGCTAGACTAACTAGAGAAGTTCACTGGATCGGCACAACTGTAAGTAACTTACCCAAATTTGATGGTCTAAACCCTTTAGAAACCTTCTTGTCGGACTTTGAAGAAAGTGTACCAATACAATAGAGACTGTTGGCGATGGATGAGGCCTTGAAATACACACTAGCAAGATGGTGGGGGGCACACAAAAGTAACATTACAGATTGGATACAGTGTCGTACCCTGATGACAGTGAGGTTCTCAGCACAAGTAGAAGGCTACGAAGTTCGCTACATAGGTCGAAGCTTCCCAAAGGACCGTGTGCGAAGTTGTGAGGAACCCTAGAGAAACATCCCTCAAGAGCAGTGGGTACACAAATTCATCAACATGCTGGACACGATACCTATCAACTGGTACCTCCAAGAAGAGTTGTGCCTCATCACTACAGATTGGCAAGGTATGACTCAGAATTTTGTAACTACCTTCTTATTTGAAAGTCAATATCCATTAGTATATCAAGCATTACAAATTGTGATACAGAAAGTATTAGAGGAGGCATCTAGCCTTCCTTTGGAACAAGAAGAGGATGAATGGACTGTGCCTCTCCAAAAGCTGCAAGGTTGTTCCAACATCAATGTCGATGAAGACAATGATCTGAGGAAGGTGAACATCACAAAAACAGAGGGCTAGAGAGATGTGGAAGGACCAGGATTTTAGCTGCCATTCATTGGAAAACCAATCAAGATTAATAAATTAAATATTGGAACAAAGCAGACACCAAAGTTTGCAAACGTTGGAGATTATTAGGATGCTCCTACCATTGATAAAATTACAGAGTTACTACATGAATATCAGGACTTGTTTCCAACCAAGTTCACTAATATCAAGGGAATTAAAGGACCTATGGGAGAGATGAGGATTCCTTTAAAGTAATATGCATGACTAGTTAAACAAAGACCTTACAGACTAAACCCTATATATAAGGAGAAAGTGAAAATTGATCTCGACAGAATGTTAGAAGTAGGAATTATAGATCCTGTCGAAGAGTCAGAGTGGATAAGACCTATGGTGGTGCAAGACAAGAAAACAGGAGAGATCAGGATATGTGTAGATCTCAGGAAGTTGAATGATGCTTGTTTGCATGACCCCTTCCCTACACCATTCACTAACAAAGTGTTAGATAATGTGGGAGGCCAAGAAGTATATTCCTTTGTAGATGGATTTTTAGGATACCATCAGATCCAGATTGCCAAGGAATATCGCCATAAGACCACATTTACAACAGAATGGGGATCCTACCAATATACAGTGATGCCATTTGGATTGAAGAATTCCCCAACCATCTTTTCCAGGGTGGTGGTTGAAGCATTCAAGGAATTTCTGCATAAATTTTTAGAAGCGTACTTTGATGATTGGATTGTTTTTAGTTTATTGAAGAATTATATTGAATGTCTAATGATAATGTTGGATAAATGCAGGCAGTGTCAAATTTCTTTAAACCTGAAGAAATGTATTTTATTTTCTCCATTTGGAGTTTTGTTAGGTCATATTGTATGTAAGAAAGGATCCTTGGTAGATCCATCCAAAATTGTCATTGTAGTTGATCTACCCCCTCCTACTTCAGTTAAATAGTTGCGCATTGTGTTAGGACACACAGGATATTATAGAAAGTTCATTAAGGGATATGCTCAGATTACAGCACCCATAGAGAATATGTTGAAGAAACATTGTCAGTTTAGTTGGACAAAGGAATGCCAATAGAGCTTCAACACACTGAAACAGAAAACAGTTACTGTGCCCATCCTGGTTTTCCTAGATTGGATAAAGGAGTTTCATGTGCATGTCGATGTGTCATCCATTGCTTTAGGAGTTTTGTTAGCACACCCGAGAGAAGGATATATTGACCACCCTGTTATCACTAAAATTTCATCCACACATGGTTACAAGAACTCAGCATCGTCGAACAGTAATGAAGTCATCCATGGCCCTGAATTAATCTCACAACATTCAAAAAGGTCAAAAACTATACAAAGTAGTGAAAAATTGAAGAGCTCTTTACAGAAGTTGGGCGTGTGCGCACATGCGCGGAACATGAACGTATAATGCACGCATACGCGCACGATGCGCGGTTGTTAGTGCAAAAAGCCGTGCACCTGCTAAACGGCGCATTTATGAATGTGGTCGGCCTCCCAACCACTTATGGTTCAGCTCCCAAGCTGATTTGACCTCCAAATCCGGGCTGGATCTGAATGGTGGGCTAGTCAAAGACCTAATAATGCCCTAAATGGCCTCTTTTCACACTACAAAGCAGTTACACAATAACCCAATGCAATGCTATAAAAATCCATGAATGCACCTCATTTTCTCAAGGAATTCAAAGTAATGTTATGTTGCCTATATTGTTTTAAGGATTCCATCCTTGACAAGAACACATTGGCACCATTTCATTAAGCAATCCACCTCTCTATTGAGTGGATTTGCAAAGAGTTCTTTCACCACTATTTTCATTTTCTTTGTTGTAAGGAGAGCAAGCTTGTGAGGGTCCAAGAGCCTTCCCTTGGAGGAAGAAGGGACTCATAGTCCCCTTTCTTCTTAGTTCTTTGATTTCATCAATAGATCAGCCTAAAAACATTGGTGACATGGGTCTTTTTGTTTTTTTTATCTCTATGTCCCTATGCTTATGATTTTAGTTTGTATTAGTTTAATTCTTGCTTATAGTTTTGTTTTTCTTTCTCTAACTCTTCCCTCTATAGTTGTCCTGCTCAGCAAGACCCAACTGGGCATGCAAGCACCTCTTATTTGCTCACTAAGGTGACGAAAGAGGTGCAAAAGATTGGCGACTCCACTGGGTAAAGGTATCAAATTCCTACATCATTTGGGTTTATTTTGCTCTTATTTTAGTTTGTTTGACTTGCAGGTGCACTAACCGGCCTCAGTCAACCTGCCAACCATCCAATTAAAAGGAGAATTGAGAGAAATCTATCCAGATTTTTCTTTCTTGGCTGCTTGTCACCAGTGCGCAGGTATTCTACCCCACAGACGCGCATTGTTCATGCATGTGCTTAAGTGACAACCTTTCTCTACATGCATGCGCTTTCTAACTCATCTATGTTCGCGCGCCAGTGCTCTGTGCACCTCTGTCTTCACCAGAGGTCGCGCATCTGAAAAAAAAATTCACATTGTAAGTTGTTGGGATGTGGGGAAGGCCATTTGCCTTCTTAAAAATGATGTCAAAAATGTTTTAAAAGCAACACCACACTTAGTCCCCTCATCATATAAAGGGGTTAGTCAAACACGCATAGGAACTTAGGAGGATAAAAATCAATTTTCCTTCTTTGTTTTTTTGCCACATGGATGGCTTGTTTTGACTTGTAATATAAGGTGGAAATCATTTTTTCACATCTAACTTACATTGGGACTAGAAGTTGAATTACAATCGCTTAGTATGCTCTTCTCTCGCGCCTTCAAGCAACCTTGAGAATCAGAAAAAAATTGTGAAAACAATTTCATCTCCCTTAACAAAATTTAAAAAACTTTAGGAGAGGACAACGACCCTTCTTGGGACCCCTCTTAGTTTTCTTTTTTAAACATACCTTAATATTGTAATGGGCCCATACATGCCCACATGCTACAAAGATAGGGTAGTTTTTGGAATTTTTCTTTCTTAGATCAAAACACTAGGGAAGTTTAAAGGTTTGTAACGGGCCCATACATGCCCACATGTTCAATATAGGATAGTTTCAAGTTTTTCTTAGATTACATCACCATAGGGAGTTAAAAGGATAGTAACAGACCCACATGTCCACATGCTAGCTTTCTAGGGCTTTTGAATTACGCAAGGTTGTACCAAAGGCACTTAGTTAATTAGGTAATCAAACTCTTGTAAGGACCAAGTGAAGTCCACATGCAGCAAGGTGACATCTAATTCACTAAAAATTGGCACACTTTCACTCACACACACAAAAGTCACCTATCACTCACATAGATTCTTCTTGAAACATGGAGGTCAAAGTAAGTTTCCTCCAAAGGGATTCCGAAAATACCCCATCTTTTCTTAATGAGACTATCCACTTCCATTTGTAATCAACGAGGTTGGTTTCCACCCCCAACCTCCCAAAACAACTACATCTAAAATCTTTCTAAAAAACTCACTAAATTTTCCTCCACAGGAGGTGCCAAAAGAATTTTTTTATTCTAGGTAGGATTCTGGGGATAGGCATCCAAATAACTCCCCGTTATCTGGTTCTCGCATTGTCAAAACATAGAGGTTGTCAAATAGGGAACTGAAAATCCTCCAAGTCAAGTGTTCCAATCACCATAAGGCAGGGAGATACCCGTGAAGGGTAGAAGGCTGAGGTCTGGTTGTTCTGTGCGTCCCCCCTTGAGGCACTCACCTCTTGGACGGGATCCAGCCCGTGACCCATTTCTTAGGCCGAAAATCTGAATGTCTCACTTTGACCAAGGTACCTAGTGACCAACTTTAGGACATCTACCCAGGTGGAAATTGTGGGCTACAATTGCACCTTGATTGGATTTTGTGTGGCTATTGGGAAATATCGCCATCTCTTTCAGGATATGCCCCCTTTACCCCTCATTATAACCAATTATTTCATCCTTCATTAGTTTCTCTTCCGGTGACTTCAGACCCCACTATTGAGTACTATTGGAAGGTCCAGTGTTATTTGAGAGGAAGGAAGTTACGTCTTCTAGGACACGAGCATTTGCTTTCTTTTGATTCCCCCATGCAGACAAAACCCATTTACCCACATATATGCTTCTTTCTCATTTTATGTATGATGCACATCTGATTACAGTTTGATTTGGATATATATATTGTGTAAACATTCAACGCAAAGGCTCTTATTTCTGTATTTCTCTCACCACTTTTTGCACATATTCACACAGTTAAGTCTGACATCATAGGGGAACCACAGAACCCCCATCGTTCACGACGCTTGCTCAACCTCCCTCCTATCTTAGGGGGAGTATATGGTCGTGCCCGCTCATCGGCACCTCCTTCACACACTCCTGTGAGTGCTACTATCTTAGGATCATCTTTTCTTGGTTATACACTACTTGGGTCTACTTCCCAAGGTCATCTGTTTACTCGTTCTCCTTTACACGGAAGCGAGGGACCCACTTCCTCTCAAGGAGGAAGCACCAACCCACCTAGTCCCCATCAAGGGCCAGGTTCACAATACACTATGGCCGGAGCTAACCCTCCCCCCCCCAATACAGATTCCATATTTGGCCTCTCTCAACATACCGGATCTCACGAAACTCACCAATGATCCTATATTGCATGATCCCACATGGCCTGCAATGCCAACAAAAATCCCTTCAGACATACCAAAGTTTGAAGGAAAGGCAGGGGATGACCTTGCCAATCATGTCATGACCTTTCATCTTTGGTGCTCTTCCAATAGCATTATGGATGATTCCATTCGACTGTGATTATTTCAACGCACACTCACTGGCCCATCGGCTAAATGGTACGTCGAAGAAAAATCAGGGTCCCACACGACTTTTGAGTCATTGGCCAAAGCATTCTTGACCTTCTTCCAATTACCCATCTTTCATGATAATGGTCTCAAACTACTATCTAACTTCAAACAAACCTCAGCCACACACATCGCTGACCACATTCACGAGTGGCGTAGGCGACGTAGTTTGTGCAAAGCGGAAACTACCAAGCAACAATGTCTCAACTGGTTTCTTAGATCACTTTTCTCTCTCCTTGGAAAGGATGTAGCTTCCACCTTCCCTCAATCCGAAGAGGAAGCCATTAGTAAGGCCCAACAGTATGACCTCATCTATGCACAGTCAGGGTATTTATACACGGTACTTCTTGATCTTCCAAAAACTGTGCCATTTGGCCAAGATAAACCTGGTATGTCTCACTCAATGGACGGACTAATCGGTGCCACCACACACCATGGTCCACAACCCCAACCACCACCGATGTATGGAACACCTCAATACCCGCCGGCATACGGGGGCACTTCTTATTACCCCCCACCCCCTTATCAATATCCATACCCTGTTGCTATACCTCCACCTATCAGTGGACCACTACCGGCACCTCCCATACATCCACCTACTCCCACAAATAGTGGTACTCCCTCAACATCATCTTATAGTACTAGCGAAAGCACTACGCCTTCCTATGTATCTTATGGATCGGTACCACCACAAAATCCATACTTCCCATTTCCTGGTCCTCCACAACCCATGGCTCCCCCACATCCACATGCGGGGGTAAATTTTGTTCAACCTTCTGTTGTTCAACAATACCAAAGTTTTGAACAGTTGAATACAACCAACCCAACTCACCCATCAAACAATGCCAAGAAGAAGGGACGAAACAGGAATAACAACAACCCATGTCAAGGCGGGAATCAACCCCCACAGCACCAACCCCCTAGGGGCAACCAGGACCAAGGGAACCAAAACCCCCAAGGGGGCAATAATAACAAATGCCAAGGGAGAAATAATGTTAAAACCATCTTCCCTTGTGCCCTTTGCGGTGAGTTCGGTCATTACACTCACCATTGCCCCCAGATCATTGATTTCAAATGGTTGAAAGACTCATGTAGTCTTCCCCATTCTCTTGCACAACCTGCCCCTCAATAGACACCACAACAATACGTGCAAAAACCCCCTCCCGTCGTGTTGCAAAATCCTATTCCACATCAAGGTGTGATAAACACGCAACAGGACACACAACATCCCCCACCTCAAGGAGGACAATACCTAAACCCCAACAATCCAGCAGAGCATACAATTCTCCTCACCAGTGAGGAAGAAATCCTTCTGCAAACGCGTAATCATCAGTATCATACACCCGCTGAGTCTACTCCCATCTCTCCAGAGACAAGCCCTACACCGATGGGACCCCCGTTGGTGATCCCTCGCCCTTCCGCCGAACCACCACTACGCATCCCTTGCATCCCCTTGCGCATGAATGTCCACAACCCACAGGCTAGGGCAGCTCATAACTATAGCTTGGTAGACGACTTAGCGTAATCCCCGGCTGCCATGTCAGTCTTGGAAGTCCTCCAGACTTTTCCTACACAGTGGAAATCACTACTTTCCACCTTGGGGGCAGTCGAACCTGCTGATACTTGACTTATCACCTTTGATCTTGACAGTGGAGAACCTCGTCTTCCCGCCTTGATAGCTTTTCAAATACCAGTAAAACTTCGGAACATCACAGTTCATCGATGTATCATCGATGAAGGTGCATCTACATGCATTATGTCCAAAACAGTATGGAAGAAACTTGTTTCCCCAGAGCTCATACCCTCTGTCATCACATTACGAGCTTATGACGGATGACCATCCTCTCCTGAAGGGCTCTTTCAAAATGTCCCCATTGAACTCGGGGTCAAGACTATTCTCATTGACATCGAAGTTATCGACGTCCCGCTCGATTATAATATCTTGTTCGGTCATAGCTACATGTACGCTATGAAGGTAGTGGCATCTTCCATCTTTCGGACAATGATGTTCCCCCACAATGGGAATATCGTGACCATCGACCAAGTCTCACATTATGAGCCTAACCCATCTACCAACCTCGATAACATCCTTCCCCTCATCCACACAAAACAAGATGCATATCCACTCGTCGAGATGGGTCCTGGAATTTTTAAAGATCCATCCTTGTTAGGCACATACCATGGAGCACCACCACTCCTTCATCCTACTAATCAAGTGTGTGTCATCTCATCTAACGGAACTCACACAGAGGATGCTCTTCCTCCTCAAGAGGCTTCAGTCATTCCTGACGTCCCACTAGTCGCAGAACCACTCCCGCTGGAGCCTCCTTTGCACTCGTCAACCCCAACAGTCCACAAATCCACATCCCCTCAGGGGCATAGTCCCGTTTGGGAGACAGTTCCCCAACCCCTCACTCAAATTCCCTTCTTTTACCTTCCACCAGGTATAGAAGCTTTTCAGGTAGCCGCAATGCTCACACTACCCAATATGGTGTTAGCAATCCCAGTATGGTATTTACACCCACCTGAGATGGTCCATCGACCATCCCTTCCCCCCCAAGAAGGCCTCCCCATGACGATTCCCATCCTTACCCCCACCACCCCCCCACTCACTAACCTCCCAGCTACAGTTGGGGACATGAGAAAGAAAAAAGAGCCCACCACTCCACGCATCCCACCACCTTGCGTACTCTGTGAGAAAGAGGGCCACCAAACCAACAATTGTCCATCACTACCTGAATTACGGAATTTGATCCCCCCCAATCAAACTCCCACAACATCTGCCACTACTACTAGTCCCACCACTATCACCCACCCTTCTAGTAGTAAAGGGTTGAGGACCAAATATGCTTGTGCTATATGTTTAGAGTATGGCCATTACACCCATCATTGCCCAGCACTTCCACGCTTTCGGCAGACATTAGTGGCTGTACGCCAGAACTTCCAGAACAACCCCAATCCTACTATGACCTCATCAACAAATATCACTGACCTCCGCTATGTCACCACTTCAGTCAATGAACGTATGAAATGCCCTTGTTCTCTCTGTGATTCATTATCTCATTTTACATACCAGTGTCCTATGATCCTTGAATACAGGAAACGTCAATTGGCCCTGCTTCACCGACCTGCAGAGGCGATCATTGACATTACCTCATCACTAAAGGATCTTCAGGTCATTTCTCCTGAGCCCGAGGCACTCCCAACGCCTCCATGGTTCTTCAATGACGTCTCTGAGGACTTACCCCGCAACCCCCCCAACTCTCCTGTTTATTCCCCTATGGACACTCTCCACCCAACCACCATGGGTACCCCTCAATACTTCAATATATGGTTTATGACGAGTGAACCCACACCATCTCCTAACCATGTTCCCCCTTTTCTTCACCAGGGGGCAACCACCCAACCACGGTCACCAAGATCACTCCTCATGACCCCTTGTACTCCCGAAATTT
This sequence comes from Picea engelmannii, assembly GCA_009831015.1. NCBI lineage: Eukaryota > Viridiplantae > Streptophyta > Pinopsida > Pinales > Pinaceae > Picea > Picea engelmannii. The sequence continues at coordinate 1,060,627 of ML777950.1, forward strand.
CCACTACAACGAGGAAATACTAGAAGAGATAAACAACCCAGACTCTCCCTGGGATGCGCTACACCACCGCCCACTCTTCTCTCCACAAAACACCTCCATGCCTCCTAATCAAAACCCCATTTACGCAGTCGAAACCAGGGATTTTATCCCATCAGGACCTATCGATTGGTTCAACAATCCCATTCTAGCTCCTGATGCATTTGAAGAAGGCAATATGGCCAACATTTCCCCCACCATCAAAATCGACATTTCCATTAAACATGGCATCGTCGAAGAAATCACCATTGGAGCTTCTTGCACTCCTCAGAAAATCGCCACGTACAAAGCCCTCTTCCAAGAATTTAGGGATATTTTCGCCTGGTCATACACGAAAATGCCTGGCCTCGATCCCTCTATTGTCGAACATCGCATCGACACCTAGCCTAACATCACACCAGTTTGCCAAAAACAACGACCGCTACACCCGTCCAAAGCCGCGGCTATCAAAGCCGAAATTGACAAATTACGTGCGGCCAGGTTTATTTACCCCATCGCTTACACTTCATGGGTTTCCAACCCTGTACCCGTCAACAAAAAACAGGGCACTATCCACATTTTCACAGACTTTCACGATCTCAATAACGCATGTCCCAAAGACAACTTTCCAACGCCTTTCATCGATCAAATTATCGACAACTACGCCGGCCACGAGTCTCTCTCCTTTATGGACGGATTCTCTAGCTATAACCAAATTCAAATCCACCCAGCCGATCAGTATAAAACCACATTCACTACCCCATGGGGTACCTTTTCATATCGTGTCATGCCTTTCGGCTTAAAAAATTCCAGTGCAACTTTCCAGCGGGCGATGACATACATCTTCCACAATCTGGCTAAAATCATCCTTGCCTACTTGGACGACCTCACAGCTCGATCCAAGAAATGCACCCAACATCTCGATGATTTACGAATCATCTTTCAACGGTGTCGTCAGTAAAACATCCGCTTGAATCCTCTCAAGTGTGTGTTCTGCGTCACCGCAGGGCACCTCCTCGGCTTTATTGTTTCCCAAAGCGGGATTACCGTGGACCCCCTCAAAGTCCAAGCTATCACTGAAATTCCACCTCCCCGGAATTTATGGAAACTTCAGAGTCTTCAGGGCAAAGCTAACTTTCTTCAACGCTTTTTCCCAGATTACACCATATGCGCACATGGTTTCCTTCTCTTACTACGTCATGACATCCCCTTTCACTGGGACGACTATGCCCAATAGTCATTTGACAATCTTAAAGAAGCGCTTTCAAATGCACCTTTAATTAGTGCACCTGACTATAATCGCGACTACATCCTCTACGTATCAGCATCAGCTGTATCAGTAGCCAGCGTCCTCATCCAACTTGGAGATGAAAATCATGAACACGTCATTTATTACGTTAGTAAGAACCTCTCAGGACCACCCTTGAAGTATAAACATGAAGAGAAACTTGCTCTTGCAGTTGTCCTCGCAGTCCAGAAACTGCGCCATTACATTATGCTTCGCACCACAAAGGTCGTCGCATATTCCAACCCTATGCAATACTTTCTCAGCTGTCGACAAGTTAACGGCAAGTTCGCTCGATGGATCATTATCCTTCAGGAATACGACCTCGAGTTCTCAACACCTAAGAGTAATAAGGCCCTCGTTCTCGCCGAACTTGTCACAGCCCTCCCCTTTGACACCACCAGTGCCCCCGTCAACACCGACTTTCCCGACGAACATCTCTTTTACATTGCTTCAGATGATCCTTGGTATGGCGATCTCCTCGTCTACCTCCGAACTAAAAATTTCGGTAACCACCTTTCACAAGATGATCGTCGACGTATTCGTCATCAGGCCCCCCGCTACCTCCTCATCGGAGACATCCTATACCGGCGGGGCGTCGACACCATTCTTCGTCGATGCTTGACTATTGACGAGGCCGACAGAGTCTTAAAAGACTGCCACAACGGCACATGTGGGGTCTGTCGGGTATATCCACCGCTCAAAAGACTATCCAAGCCGGTTACTTTTGGCCTACCTTGTTTCATGATTGCATTCATGCCATGAAACGATGTGAGCAATGTCAGCTCTATGCCAACAAAGCCCGATCTCCCCCCGCTCTTCTTCACCCTGTCATTACTGCCAGTCCTTTTTGTAAATGGGGCATCGACTTTATGACTTGTAATCCCCCCTCCAGCAATGGTCACAAATACATTTTTGTTTCCATTGATTACTTCACCAAATGGGCTGAAGCGATGCCCACTTTCAACAACACCGTTGACACTGCAGCACGTTTTTTCTTTAACCACGTCATATCTCGTTTTGGAGTACCCCTCCAACTCATTTCCGACCATGGGAAACACTTTTAGAATGAGATATTTGTCGAACTCTCATCTCGGTTAGGCTTCTCTCACGAGTTTGCCTCACCCTATTACCCTCAGTCAAATGGACAGGTCGAGGCAGTTAACAAAGTCCTCAAGACCATGTTACAGCGCACGGTTAATAAACATAAAACCAATTGGCATCATACGTTATTTTATGCACTATGGGCTTATCGAACGGCTATGAATACCACTACTGGTTTCACACCGTTCCATTTAGTCCATGGGGTCGAGGCAACTCTTCCCATCGAGTGCGAAATTCCCACCTTACGCACCGCAATTGAGCTATTACCTGACACTTCTCCAATGGAGCAGCGCTTGCTGAACTTGAAGTCTCTGGATGAATATTGTCGATCTTCCTTACAGAACAACGAGGCAGATAAAAAATGATCCAAATCTACCTTTGATCACCATGTCAACCTTCAATCATTCCGCAAAGGTGATCTCGTCCTGGCTTATGATATCGCTCATGATACCTTCGGCTAGGGAAAATTCGAATCACTTTGGCATGGCCCTTACATCATCCAACATTGCCTCACCAAAGGCGCATACATCTTGGCCTCTCCCGAAGGCCTCTCTCGCAAAGAACCCGTCAATGGGTTGTATCTCAAGAAAATTTATGCTTAAAAGTAGTCATTCTACTTTAGGTTATTTCTTTTCTAGTGTTTTTAATCTTTTTTCTCCTCCACTCTCGTCCACTTGCAGACAAACAAAGAGCCCTATGTCAACTCAAGCATCCATCCAGACATCACAAGATTCATTTATTTTACACCCCAACCTTTCCTCCTAGGCGTGGTTTTGTTACCCACAGGCGTGCACACATGCACGCCTGTTCACTACACAGGCGCGCACAAATGCGTGCATGTTCACTGCACAGGCGCGCACACATGTGCGCCTGTACACTACATAGGCATGCATCAGTGCGCACCTATTTTCTTCACAGGTGTGCCCCTGGGCGCGCCTATTTACCATACAGACACGCACATGTGCGCGCCTATCTAACCCACAGACGCGCATTGATGCGCGCCTGTTCACCTCACAGGCGCGCCTATAGGGCACGCCTTAAACTCCCTCTACCACGCCCCCATGTGCGCATATCCAGTGGACAGGCGCGCATGTATGCACGCCTATCACCTGATCACCCGTGCATGTGGGGCCTAGACCCCCTAAATACCTCTGTACGGTCCTCCGTACAGCCCCTGCCCAAAAATTGAAAACCTATTTCTATGCAGGATGATCAGACCACTAACCTGATACTCGCAAATCCTCAATCGGATGCCTCATCCTCCCTGAATCTCCAAATATCCTCTGCAAACTGCTCGTCCAGTCACTATTGCAGTAGGTACAAATGAGGTGGCAATGTGGGCCCTACAGCTATATATAGGCCTTTTGCCAAACTTCCACTCACCATTCCGGGAGCCCAAGGCGTCCATTTTTCAAACCGTCTTCAGCCACGGGATCAGCATCCCGTCACCTACATCACAGCAGTCCATGGGTCGCTTTTCATCTTGAGCCCCCAGGGTGCCTTTTTTTATATATCATGGTCAGGTACGCATGCACATAGTCACATTTCTCAAATACAGTCTCATATCTTTGATTCTCTTCATATATCGTTTACTTTGGGTATTTGGTTTTCATGTGTGCAGGGACTTGATCATCCTCCATCGACACAACCCCTTCAGGTATATACTCAGCATTGGCATGTAGTCTTTCCCGCTGTATCGCATTTACATTTCCAGTCATACCCTCTGATATTGGCCTCTAGGATCCCCATTCCCGGCTTTTCAGTACCCACGCCTCCATTTGCATCTTCGGTACTGTTACCCGGTAGCATTCTTACCCACATGAGTTGTCCCATTCATAGCACCTTTTGCCACTTTTTGACACTCATGTTGTTTTTCATTACCCTTTAGGGATGGGAGTCCCGATAGTCTTTCATCATATCATGCATCAACCACATACTCCTTCTCCTCATTTTGCTAGCTTTCCCACACAGACTCCCAGATTATCTCTTTACGGTTCTCTTTTTTACCTGCATCACCACAGTATCATGAACCCTCCATTTCATTCACAATCAGTTTTCCCATCTGCGAACCTACCTTCATTACACCTACCTCATACAGAAACTCACCAATGGGGCCCCCACCCTTCATCAGTTTTCCAAGCAAATTCTGCCCTTCATGGGCCACCCATATCACATTGGGGCACTCGTTTCTGTATTTGTACATTTCTGCCCAAAATTATTCATTATTTATTGTACAAATGCCTTTATTTCCAGTCATTACATTTTCTTTTTTTCGTCACCTTTGGCGACTTTCTTCCTTCCTTTTGGCCACATGCAACCCATGTCACCCTTGGTTGGAGAATTACTCATCATCTACCCTTGCTGGCATCATCCATATCTTCAGAGTACCCCACAGGTCGCTTACCTCTACCCTCTGAATTTGTTCGCCTTGTCCCGCCTCTGGCACAACTTATCACCGGTCTTGTCGTCCCCCTAACACTCGAACTCGTCACACGGTTGTGGCCACTCTTTATATCATACATCCTCCAACCAAGGGCAGTCTTGAGTCGTCCCACTTCTTGACTTCGTCCATGTACCTCTGCCACTTCCTCACCTCAATAGATTCCACGAAGCCCTTTGCTTCTGGGAGTCGCGTTCCCCTTTTGTCGACATCAACACAATTTTCCGGAAGGGCGACAGTATCTTGATTCTCATTCTCCTTTCAATGAGGGATCTCAAACGGCACAGGGTGACACACCATTGCTCCCTGCTATCGTTGGCCTCCATAACATTCGACGCCAACACTTTCTCATGTTATGGTGGGTCTTACTTTGTGACTATTGCAGTTATTTCTATCATTTGTCGAAGACCTTTGAACTTGGTAGGGCCATCAATGCCCACATCATCGTCGATACTTATTACCGCGATCATTGCCTATTATTCAGAGCATGTTCCTTTGCAGAATTGTCTTCTACCTTTATCATCACCGCCCCTGAGGGCGCTGCAGTTGTCTACACCAACACTTCAGTCATCTTTTTTCAGAGTTACATAACACGAGCATGGGGCATGCCCGCCTCGTTTGTACACAGTTTTCTATTTTACGCACCTCATAGAAGGTCGGGTCCTACCAGTTCCCTTTTTTTTTCTCCAACGGATCGCTCTGAATGATCCCACTATTGCTCTATCTTACAACAACATTCTCAGTAGAAGAAACATTGATGGATTTCGGCTATACGTGTGCTCCTAACCTCATCCATCAGGGGGCATCTGTTATCCCTAAAATTTCGTCCACACATGGTTACAAGAAATCATCATCGTCGAATAGTAATGAAGTCATCCATGGCCTTGAATTAATCTCACAACATTCAAAAAGGTCAAAAACTATACAAAGTAGTGAAAAATTTAAGAGCGCTTTACAGAAGTTGGGCGCGCGCGCACATGCGCGGAACAGGAACGTATAATACATGCATATGCACACGATGCACAGATGTTAGTGCAAAAAGCTGCGCACCTGCTAAACGGCACATTTATGAATGTGGTCGGCCTCCCAACCACTTATGGTTCATCTCCCAAGCTGATTTGACCTCCAAATCCGAGATGGATCCAAATGGTGGACTGGTCAAAGACCTAATAATGCCCTAAATGGCCTCTTTTCACACTACAAAGCAGTTACACAATAACCCAATGCAATGCTATAAAAATCCATGAATGCACCTCATTTTCTCAAGGAATTCAAAGTAATGTTATGCTGCCTATATTGTTTTAAGGACTCCATCCTTGACAAGAACACATTGGCACCATTTCATTGATCAATCCACCTCTCCATTGAGTGGATTTGCAAAGAGTTCTTTCACCACTATTTTCATTTTCTTTGTTGTAAGGAGAGCAAGCTTGTGAGGGTCCAAGAGCCTTCCCTTGGAGGAAGAAGGGACTCATAGTCCCCTTTCTTCTTG
>ML777950.1:1067092-1089108 GCA_009831015.1 Picea engelmannii
TTTTTGTTTTTGTTATCTCTATGTCCCTATGCTTATGATTTTAGTTTGTATTAGTTTAATTCTTGCTTATAGTTTTGTTTTTCTTTCTCTAACTCTTTCCTCTACAGTTGTCCTGCTCAGCAAGACCCAACTGGGCATGCAAGAACCTCTTATTTGCTCACCAAGGTGACGAAAGAGGTCCAACACACCCATTAGGCTTTTTCTAGCAAGAAGCTATCCACTGTTGAGATTAATTACACCACCATTGAGCGAGAAGGGTTAGCCATGGTGTATGCATTGCAGAAATGTTTCCACTACTTGTTTGGAGGACACTTTAAAATGTTTACTGATCACTCCGCCCTGAAATACCTAGTCAAAAAGCCAGTGTTGGGGGGAAGGATATGCAAATGGATGTTGCTATTTCAAGAATATGATTTTGATATCATAGTAAATCCAGAAAGAATGAACAAAGTCCCTGACCACTTGTCGAGGTTGGAAAATGGATAAGAGTCACCAAGTTTGGAGGATACACTACCAGATGCATAGCTATTGGCCATTAGAAATATCGATGACCACTTCGCATAGATAACCCAGTTCCTGTCAATAGGAATATCACCTAGTGAGTACAAAATTCCTCAGAAGAAACAGCTAGTAGCATGCGCTGCATATTTCTCACTTATAGCCGGACATCTATACAAGATGGGACCTGATGAGATATTGAGAAGATGTGTTATGGAGGCAGAACAACCACTAATTCTTGCATAAGCTCATGAAGGCATCGCGGGAGGACATTATGCAGAAAAAGAAACTGCGCAAGAAGGTTCTTAGAGATGGTCTTTGGTGGCCTACCTTACACAGAGATGCTAAAGACTATTCCAGAGCCTGCGAAGTATGCCAAAGAGTTGGGAAACTGTCTAGAAGAGACGAAATTCATTGGAACCACAACTAACCCTAAAATTATTTGAAAAATGGGCCATTGACTTTGTTGGATCTATAAATCCACCAGGAAAGCGTACAAAAGCAAGGTACATAATTACAACAACAAAATACTTGACTAGATGGGCCAAAGCAAGAGCAGTCAAGGATTGTAGTGCAACTACAGTTGTGTGCTTCATATTTGATGACATCATAACCAGGTTTGGATGCCCAAAGATCCTTATGAGTGATCAACGAACACATTTCATCAATAATACAGTTGAAGCCTTGACTGAAGAATTTGTAGTCCACCATCAGAAGAGCACATTGTACCATCCACAAGCAAATGGGACAGTTGAAGCATTCAACAAGATCTTAGAGATAGCGCTCATGAATATTTGCAGTGTGAACAGGGATGATTGGGATTTAAGAGTACCAACAGTATTGTGGGCCTATAGAACCACTTGCAAGAAGATGACAATGCAGACCCCCTTCAAGTTGGTATATGGTATTGAAGTTGTTGTTCCAATGGAATATTTGGTACCAAGCCTAAGAATTATTGCCTTTACAGATATGGATGACCCTGGCATTGTTCAAGAGAGGTTGGTATAGTTGGCTGAATTGGAAGAAGACATATTCATTGCAATATTCCATCAGCAGGTTCAAAAGGAAAGAGAGAAGGCTTATCATGATAGAAACATCAAGAAGAATTCATTCAAACAAGGTGATGTAGTATTGGTATATGACAAGAAGTTCATAAAACATCCTAGGAAGTTCAGAACACATTGGCTAGGGCCATATGATATTTCTCATGTTACAGAGGGAGGAGTTGCACAATTGAAGACTCTGAATGGGGAGTGGAAGGAAGGATTAGTGAATGGGAGTCGACTGAAGTTGTATTATGACATCTAGCTGCCTCGCAACTCTCAGTGAAAGCATGAAGAAAAGGTTCTAGGTACCAGGTGTAGTTGAAACTGGGTACCAGACATAGAAAATACAATCTGCACAAGGGATGGAGAGAAGGCAAAGAGAAGAACGTAGAGGTTGTACTATGCATATTGGAGTCGAAGTAAAAAATGAATCTCAAATCTGAAGTGACTCGAGACGAGTCACAGGTGAGTGTTGGGGGCCTGTTGGCCCTTAGGTATGGAAGCAAGTGAAGATCAAGGAATAAAAGGGAGAATGTGAACTGCACAGAAGACACAGTGACTGTTATTGGGTCGAAGTGAACAAAAGATAAGAAAATATGGAGCAAATCCCGAGAAAGAAATATGTTGGATGAGGAGATCGAGGATGACAAATAAGAAAGGAAGAAGAATCATGGACAACTCAGCAAGTGGAAAAATCTACCATTGGATTATTTAGAGCACCGCTCGAGAAGAAAGGAAAGACAGGTTGGCGAATCCCTGGAAATATGGGTCAAGTTGACCTAGGGTTTTAGACACCTAGGGTTTTTGTATCTAGGGTTTTGGACACCTAGGTTTCATCCTAAGCATGTCGGTGAGATATTGTAATGTATAAATAAAGGTCTAAAGGACCTGGGTCAGGTTTTTATTTTGGGTTGGTACGATATTGTTTTTGATCTAGTTGTATTGTTGATGTGAGTGAGTATTTTATCGAGAGAGAGAAGTGATAAGAGTGAGATCTTTCTGGTATTGTAACATCTTCAGTTGGGTGTGAAGATCAACCCTGCAACTGGGTGCACAGGGAGGGGAAAGAAAGAGAGGAGAAGAGAAGAGATCTGCTAGCTAAGAGTGTAGAAAATAATTGTATGCTTTACCTCAATATATTATAGCATAGTTATGTGGACGTAGCCCTAGAGAGAGGGTGAACCACGTACATCCTGTGTTGTGTGTGACTCATATTTTATCTCTGTCCTTGATATACTGTGATTTCATTACTGCTTTAGATATGATAAGTAGATGTGAAGAATAGATCTAAGTTGATAAGTAATATATGAGAATTGTGTTGTTCTTGCGTTAGATCTACTTGACATTTCCTTTGGTTGTAGACATCTCTGTCCTAAAACCCCCTCATAACTATCTCAGGTGAGACTGCATCTGCTTCGCAGGTGTTTCCGAAAGGGGAAGTAGTTAGGGCTTGTTGGTGGGCTCTTGGATCTGAACCCTGGGTCTTCCCCTATGCCAACAATCATATACTCAATCCCATTCTCTTCCAACCAACTGACAACAGAACCATTTGTTGGTATTTTTTACCCTTTTATTAGTCTTTGTATTTTCTACTTAGGATTGTTTATGGGTTATTCATATCCTACCTTACCATCATAAATTGACCCTGGTTCAGATTTGATAAGCTCCTAACAAATCCCTCTAAAATTATTGGCCCCTCTGGTAGACCAGAAGGCAACGCAGCACATAGAGTGTACTGTGCAGTCTCACCCAAGATATCTCTATGGGTGGCTGCAATAATCAGGTGTTTGCAACCTGGGAATGAGTGGATATCTGTGGTTGTACTCTGTCATATTTATTCACTCAGTCTAACATCTAATTATAGTTTTCATTCTATTCATGCATGTGGAATATCAGATCTAACTAACTGGTTCATTCATCTAACATTCAACAATTAATCAACCATAAATATGCATACATTCATTCACATAACACGGGTGTTACCATGGTTCACCCCCTTCTAGCATATGTTCACAAAGATCTGGCTCTCAAGATTTTATTATGGTTTGGTAATATATCACGTCACGCATGTTTAAAATCTTAGGTATTACTCTCTTCCATTGACTCCTCGATCTTCGTGAGGCTGACTAGATCGCACCAAGCTCCTCAACATGCGATATAATCCTCAGGATCGAGTCGCTCACTACCTCCCTAGCTAACCAGCTTACTGAGTAGTGCAATTCTTACAATTCTCTACCCTCTATGTCCTCTCCTTTCTCTCTGATTCGACCCCTCTATCCCTCTATGTATTACCTAGTTATATTCTTGGCTCATCATCCATTACAAGACATTAGAAAAACCCTAACCCTAGCATCGTTAGGTATTCCTTGCATGGCACCTTGCCTGATTCCATTACACGTGTCGCTTTTCCTTCTAGCTGTCCTTTCCTCCTTGCATGCTTCTCTTCCCAAAATAGCCTTTTCTTTTGACTAGGCATGCATCCAACAAAGAGAATGGTATGAACCATTTGTTTCTCCTATTTATATTTATCAACCCCGCAAGCCTTGAGTTGCGACAACACATCCTTATATTTGGTAAAGAAATATTGGAGATTGTCTAATATTTTTGGATCCAAAGTGAGCAATTCCACCTAGAGAATGTGTCCCCTCATATTGTCCTATTTTCCAAAAATACCTTCCATGGTAGTCTAGGATTCATTGGGGGTTTTAAAGGAGGACATGTGAAAGAGGAGTTCAGCAAAAATGAGACTGCAAATAGTTCCAAACTCTTCATCCATTCAATTCAGATACTTGGATTTTTCTATGGCTGATGTGGGTTTGGTCTCTGTGTTCATGGTTAACCTATATAACCTTTTTCTTCAAAAATGCACTATTATATTTTCTTTCCATGCAAAGAAATTGTATAGTGTAAGAATGAATTCTTTTGGAAATTTCATTTTTCCGTTGTCTTAAATCTTCGGTACCTACAAAAAGAATTTGGTGTGTCTTTTTCCTAGAAATTTCTCAACTCCGATACCATGTAAATGTGGATGAACCTACACAGATAAGATCTAGATAGAAAAAATACATACACAGATTGCAGAGAAATGAGAAAAGAGAAAAACAGAAGAGAAAGAATGGAAGAATTCTATTAACCAAATGAATGAATGATAATTTGCAAATGACATACTCTGTATAACTCAACTAATACACACTGGAGAAGAATCCAATGCACCATAGTGGTGTTCTAGAGTGATCTAGACACACACCAACAATTATGGGAGTAAACTGCCACCTAGTTTGAGTTAACTAGTCTCTTAGTCTTCAGTTAACTGACTGAAACAGAGTAAGTTGAGGAGGAGATCAAGGAATCATGAGTAATGTGCTAGTCTAGTGATAATCCCAAGGACAATGCGCATTAGTTGGTGATGATTCCAATGTTGCATGGTGATGAAACCGATGTGGCATCTAGACTCCACACAACTAATCAAACTAAAGTGTGAACTGAAGAGAATATTCTCCTAGAATGTAGGAAAAGGAATATTCTCGCTAAACTATAGGAGACTAAATAATGACTAATAAACATACGGAAAACCTTAGAAAAAATAAATCCTAGGTGTGTGTGAAGTATCTCCAACACCAACTATTCAAGCCCTCACAGAAAATGACTTGGATAAAATTGTAGACCAAGTTAAGGAAGAAACATATGAAGCTTTTGAGTGTGTGGAAAAACAACAAGAGGAAAGGAATTCAGATATGCAAGAATAGATTGTTGTATTGCGATAATTTTTGGAGACCAAGAAACTTCCAACAGTACAAACCAGAAAACTAGTGCAAGTAGAGATTACAACACGAATAGCTAAGGTGTAAAATATGACATCTATCATATCAAGAGAAAGTCATGTAATGAGAATAGCGATAGGAGCCTTAGAGTTCCCCACGACAGAATTGAAAGAGAAAGATAAGGAACTAAGTCATATTGACTTAGTGGTCTCTTAGTTTCCTACATAAATTTTGTATGGGTTTGTTGGATTACTTCCTCTTAGGCTGACCCAAGTTCTGATCTCAAACAATTTTCCAACAAAACCCTCAAACTATCATCCCTCCTAGTAAACCAGAAGGCAATGCTACGCACAGGATGCATAGCACATTCTCACCCGAGATAGCTTTTATGGGGGACTACAATACTCAGGTGTTTGTAGTCTAGGAATGAGTGGGGATTTTGATTGGGTTATTTATTCCTTATGCATTATCCTTGCTAATCATTCATCTACTTCTATGATTTATTCATCTTTAAACCTATGCATGCATGCTAATATAGATACTTTAAACATTCATTCTTAAGCTAATGATAAATAGAAAAGTAAATAATTCATTAAAAATCACACAGAACACAAGGTTTACCATGGTTCACCCCCTCCTGGGGCTACATCCCCAAAGATCTGGCTTCTCTGCTCTTTTATTTATTCTTCTGCAAAATCTCGCATTGCGCGCATTACATCTTCAGTAATACAATAAAAATGAGGGTAGGAACCCTCTGTGAAGTTGATTAGATCACACCAGGCTCCTCAGCATGTGACCTAACCCTCAAATACTAACTTATACGACCTTTATACAAGACTTGTTACAATAAGTTGTTTTCCAATCAATTAACTCTTAATACTTAACTGACATCTCTTCTCCTCTCCTCTCCTAGACCTACTAGGTCCTTATTTATACTACTTTATAGGCTTATAGTTGTTACGATATTTGTCAAAAACCCTAACCCTATCACGATTAAGATTTTTTGCCTATGTGCCACGTTTTTTTTCCTTCTTTTTCAGCATGTTGCTTTCTTGCCACCTATTGCGCGCGCTCCAAAATTAGGTCTTTCTTTGCAAAAATAGGTCTTTCACCAAAACAGATCTCTCTCCCAAAAATAGTTCTGCGCCCAAAATAGATTTTCTTCCCAAAATAGGTCTACACTCAACAAGCCCCCAATAATGACATGTGGCTCATCCCGAACCACTCAGGTGGTGTGCGCTCCCTATATAGCCTTTTCCAAGCTGTGGAACTTATCTACTAGTTCTTTTCCTTTTTCCTTCATGTGCATAGCTTTGTTTGTTAGTGCCTCGACTACCCGGTTTGTTATACGTTCCTGTAGTAATGTTGCACTCTCTTAATGTACATGTGCCATGATTTTCTTATCTTCCTTCAATTGCACAATCATCTATGATGCTTGTTCTTGAAGGGGCTCCAAATGGGCTTGTCTTTCTTTCTTATTTGTTTGTGTTGTCTTTAACTTTGTCTACAAAGTATTCATTTCCTAGGTGCCCTTCAAGCGCTCCATAATTCTCATGGTTTTATTCCTTTTCTTTAACTCATGTATGATCACGCTGATTTTATCCAATTGTTGGTCCCACTATTGGAGCTTTTCAACCTCTTCCAAAATGGTCCAAATCTATGCGGTTCTGTCGAACAATTCTGCGACTTCCCTTGCTTCATTTTCCATATCCACTATCTAGAGTGAGGATTGTTTTTCTCTTTATTCTTGAACCTCGGGAGGATTTGTAGGATTAAGTCTTTCTTTTAGCTCCTCGATTTCCTTCCTATATCCCTCAATTGTCTATGAAATGATTTTTATCTTTTCTTCTGCACTCCTCTCTGGTGCTTGCGAGCTATCTAGGATGTGGTCGTATACCATTGTTATCCCCTTCTCTAGCTTGTCAATGCATTCATTCTCCTCCTCTTTCTTTGAGGTCAATTGCTCACAGGTAATTTTTAACATTTCTATGACTCCCCTACCCACCTCCAAGTTAGTGGCATCCACGTGGGCTCTGGATTGTACTTCTTGCATTATACTAGCCTAGAATCTATATAGTTCCTTGGTGGGTATCTACGCCATGACTACCTCAAATTGGTCATGAGTTTTTGTGCAGTTTATTGATCCATTCTGACCATTTTTCATGTGAATTTGAATGTATCCCTGCCTTGTACTACTATTTGAACTGTCTCCTCTCTTTCTTTCTGCGCAGGGGTTCGTTGTGTCTTTTCATGTTATTGCATCATGGTCTGTGGTACTGCACAAATCTATATTTTTTGTAGAGTTTCATGTACTTCTATGCATTTACCCATGATCTCTTCTCTTTATGCCTCTGCAATGTGGACCACCTCTTCGCTCCTGTCCTGGACCTTGTTTGTAATGAATTCAACATCATCCTCTATCAAGGTGATGACTAGGTTTTCCATGGTATACTTCCTCTTTTTGTGTGCCTCCTCTACCTCTGTTTTCTTCCTTTTCATATATGAGGGTTGTACCCCACTCATTGTCACATGTATCCTTTCCTCGATAGCCTGTGATGTGTCCCCATTTCTGGCATCATGTTGACTATTTTTCCTGGTCATTGTTGTTGTCCTCCTTGGTCTTTTTGGCACCGTGTTACTTCATGATTCCTAATTCTGCACTGCATCCTTCCTAGTGTTATCAGCTGGGTTGTTTTTTTTTTTTGAGGGACCTGCTTCAGCCTACCCCTTGGGCTTGGTGGATTGTGTTGTCGTTGGATTTTTTGTTGGTTTTTCTACTGGAATCTTCCACTATGTTCGCCAATGTTTGATTATCCAGTCAATTTCTTCCCTTGTGATGCAGTATTGCATCTCCATCCATTCCTTATTTGGATCCCTTACGACCTGGATCCACATGTTGTTCCTCGATGCCTTAAACCTGGATATCCCTTTAGTTTCCTGGACCACCTCCACAGGAATGCACCACAAATTGGTTGTGCATTGTTGTATCTCGTCTAGCAGCATCGCAAATACTGTGTTATTTACTTTCTAATGTTTTTGGTCCTTATCCTACCAAAGGGACTCATATTTGGCCGCATAGAAATTTATTTTCCTATCCAGAAAGGTTGAATACTTTGGCTCCTCCCATCCTTCCAAATCTATGAGAATAATGAGCCAAGAATAATGGAAATCGATTCCATTATCCTGTGCATCTCTGTAATCAATCAAAAATGGGTTCAGGAGGTACGGCACCCAACTGAACATTACTCCCTTCACACACTACGTGGCTACTATGATGAATCATGTTGGAGCCTCTTATTTCCTGCACTTCCTTAGTAGATTGCAATCCATGATCTTGTCAATGAACCTTGTCACATTTTCATTGATATCTTTGAGCCCAATTCCCATATTTCCCATGTTGGTGTCGAATTGTGCTCTTACTAGCTCAGCGATATCCTTCTTGTGTGCCTTGTTTTCCAAGTACTCCTCTCATTGTGCACCTACTATATGTAATCCTATAATCTTGGTGATTGATACCACATCAAGTTGTACCAGCCTATACATCCAAAGGATTCTTCCATGTACCCAAGATATCAATTGTTTGACGCAAAGCTCGGCATTTTTAGTGTGCCTGAAGTGTGGTATGTCTAGGAGGTTCATTATCCCAGAGTTGTATAGCCTTGTTATCCATTGCGTGGGCTCTATTATTGGTTTTCCTAGGGGTCCAATTTCCCCTTTATTTGATAGGTAGGCTTCCTCATCCAAATACAGGAATTTGTTCTCATCGTGCACGTCATGGTACGAGTACCTAAGTTTTGGTACTTTTCCAAACATGTCATCCATAGTGACCACTTTGTCTGAGAGGTATGGAAGTATAATGTTTGTGGCATTCTACACCTTTATTTTCTTCCCGATAGTAAATGGTCATGCCTCTGTTGTTTATGTGTCATCCTCTTCCCCTTCGGAGTCCAGCTGGTTGGTGATTTCCTCAACCAACACCTATTTTTCATCGCGTCCCTGTTGTTGACAGTTCATTTCATGAGGTTTAGCGGGTGTTTCAAGATTAGGGTTTGGAATATCATTTTGAGTCCCAGAACTCTGCCCTACTTCCCCGTGTTCCACTGTCGATATCTCCTCCTCAACTCATGTCGAGTTGATTGACTTTGTCTTAGAAGTGGTAACATATTTGAGCTTGATGAAGTTCTTGGGCTCCCTCATCCTTTCCTTCATCCTTTGGCCATGTCAGGTAACCTGTACGTACTGGCCTGGACTGCCAAAATTTTGTGGTGTCATATTTTATCCAATTTGACCCCTCACTCTTTTCTCTGCACAATTATATCTAGGTCACGCACTTGTATCTTGCTTTGTGCTCAAAAATCACTAAGTATCAAACTAACGCATGCTTTCCACACTTTATATCCCCAATTGTTATTGTTTTTCATTTTTTTCTTGCATTTGCGTCGAGTCCAATTTTCTTTGTGCATTGTCTTTCTATCTTGTCGCAATGATTGCTATGTGTGACTCTTTTCCCACTTTCCTGTTGTTCAGTCAACTTCTACCTCTCTTTGTGTTTTTCTTCCTTTTTCTATTTTTGTATTCATTTTTCTTCTTTTTCCCTTTTTTATTTCTTTTTATTAGTTTTCTTTCCTAATATCTACTATAGTACACTATATACGTGACTTTCTTATTGCGTTGTAACTCTTAAGAGTTAGTAGGTCGACTATCCCTGTACAATTTCAGTCTACTATCATTGATCATTCCTTTCAGTTATGTTCCTCCTGGGTCCTTTTGTTGCACATATCCCCCATCTATGACAATTTTTACTTCATATGGACCTAGCCAATGAATTCTAAACTTACCAGAGTGTTGCAAAAAATCATATTCATAGAGAAGAACTAGGTCTCCCTCCTTAAAGATTTTATTTTTAATATGTTTGTCATTTCAGTATTTTTCCCTTGCTTTTTGTACTTCCTGGTGAAATCCTACCAGAATATTATCCTCTTCCATTTCCATTAATTGACTTAACATCTCCTGTACTTCGCCTCTTTCTGTCATTTTGGTAATTGTTGCTACGCACAGACTGGGTACCAAAAATTCTAATGGCACCACAATTTCTTGTCCATAAACCAATATGAATGGTGTCTGTCATATCAAATTCTTGCATGTGTTCTTGTATTCCCATAGTATTGTTGGTATTTTCAAGTCCCAATCATCCATTTTAACATTGCATATCTTAGTCAAAGAATTTTCCAAAATATTATTGAAAGCTTCTACAGTCCCATTTGCATGAGGATGATATGGTGTACTCTTCTAGTGATAGACTTCAAACTCCTCAGTCATAGCCCTAATGGTATAATTAATAAATTTAGTTCCTTGGTCACTCATCAAAATCCTGGGACATCCAAATCTAGTGATCACATGCTCAAATAAGAAGTGTGTTGTTGTCTCTACGCTACAATCTTTGAGTGGTGTTGCTTCTACCCATCTGGTTAAGTATTCGATCGCAGTAATGATATATCTGTCTCCTGACCTTTTTTTTGGTGGATTAATAGGTCCAATACAGTCTATTGCCCATTTTTAAAATACCTACAGAGTTACTTACGGTCTTAGGGGAATCTCATCCCTTATGTTGGGTTTTCAAACCCTCTAACAAACATCACAGTTTCAAAAATATTCCTTGGCATCTTCATGAACTATTGGCAACCATAATCATGCATGCAATACCTTATGTGTGATATCTTTACATGCACAGTGTCCTCAAGCTATACCTTCATGAGATTATACTAAAATATTGAGTCGTTCATGTTCCAATACACACCTTAAAAAAATGATATTTACGCCCATCTTGTATAAATGACCTACAATGAGTTGATATTCTGTAGCTCTGACTACCAATTTTTTTTTCTACGCAGTGCTAAAGTCCTATGGAGAAACTTATGTACTTAAGTATTCAATAATATCAGTGAAGTATTCATCATCTACATGTACTGAAAATAATTGTGCATTAGGGAAGTTATCTTCCAAGTTAGTAGGTTCTTCTCCATTGGATACCCTTGATAAGTGATCAGGTCTTGCATTCATCTTCCTTGGTTTGAATATCACTTCAAAATTGAATTCTTGGAATAATAATAGCCATCTACATATCCTCCCCCCCAACAATGGCTTGTTGACTGGATATTTGAGGGAAGAATGGTCTGTGAACATTTTAAATTGTTTACCCAATAAATAGTGCCTAAATTTATGAAGTGCATATACCATGGCTAGGTCTTCTCTTTCTGTGGTGTTGTAATTCTTCTTAGATTCTGCCAGCTTTCTACTTGCAAAGGCTATAGGATGGTCTAAGTCCCTTGCTCCTGGTTATGCTAGAATTTATCCAAGTGTTAGGGTTGATGCATCTATTTGCACATGAAATGTATTTTCCCAATATGGAAAAAATAATATAGTTGTTTTCACCATCTTTTCCTTTAGAGTGTCCAATCCTTGCTGACAATCCTCATTCCACTGAAATTTGGTGTCCTTCTATAACAGTTTTTCCATTGGTAAGTTAATTTTCACATACCCCTTTATAAATTTCATGTAATAACATGTATGTCCTAGTGTTGCTCTTAACTTTTGCATTGAATTTGGTGGTGGTAAATTCACAATTACTGCAATCTTTGTAGCATCAACTAGTAAACTTTGTTTACACACTATATGTCCCAACAATATCTGAAAAGGTGTACAAAAAATGCATTTCTTGATGTTTAATGATATCTCACATTGTCTTCATCTTTCCAACATTAGTCTTAACACTTCTACATGGTCCTTCAAACGACTATACATAGTCCAGTCATCCAGATATACTTCTATAAAATAATGTATGAATTCCTTAAAAGAAACTATGACTACCCTTGAAAATATAGTTGGTGCATTATTTAGTCCAAAGGGAATGACTATATATTGGTAGGATCCCCATTCCATAGAAAAATTAGTCTTATACATGTCCTCTAGAGATATTTTAATCTGATGGTATCCTATGAATCCATCTGTGAATGAATATATTTTCTGGCCTCCCACATTTTTTAAGACCTCATATGTGAAATGGGTAGGAAAAGGGTCATGTAATAAAGCATCATTGAGTTTCCTAAAATCTACACAAATCCTTATCCCCCCTTGATTATTTTCCTAGACTACCATGTCACTGATCCATTCAGATTCCTCTACTAGTTCTATAATGCCAGCTTCCAACATTCGGTCAATTTTTGTTTTCACTTTATGCTTATACACTAGATTCAGTCTGTAAGGTATTTGTCTGATAGGTATAGCCTCAGGTTTGAGAGGTATCTTCATCTCACCTAGCTCCTCCTTTATTCCTTTCATCTCTGTAAAGGTTTTTGGAAACGGGTCACTGTATTCGTGTAGTAACTCTATTATTCTTGTTAATGTTTTCTCATCCCAATAGTCTTCAATATTTTCCATATTAGGATTGTCATTCATCCCAATGTTGACTTTCTTCACTTTGATCGGTGCATCAAATGCCTTCGAATCGAGAGATGGAGCTTCCACCTCTCTCTCTTATTCAATATCTGTAATCTTAATATTGTGCAAATCATCTTCATATCGTGCTTCCTCTTCGACATGATAACATGACAGTAACTCTTTGATTGTCCATCTATTCTATTGTTGATATTTTGTTATGATTTCAACCTCTGATTCATCAAAAAATATCACTCCCCTTATCATCTTCGGTGTTGAATCAATGTTGGGGTTCTCATGCTCAAATGACAAGGTTACTATGAAATTCTATTGTAATAATGTCCAGTTTGTAGTGTCATTGCGCATCTCCTGGTTTATGTACCAGTTCCTTGGGATCCCTTCCATTGTATGAATAAAGTCATAAGGTCATTATCCAGCCGTGTCACCCTCCATTGTGTTATGCACTTCTCCAAGTGTTCAACTGGTGTTCCTTACCCATCATACTTCTACACTATATTGCTCCCCTTTTCTACGCCAAATCTAATGTGCAGTAGTCATTTACACTAATACAAGTCCCAAATTGTTTCTTTGTGCACACCCCACCATCTTGCAAGTGTTTCCTTGAGTGAAATATCTAGGGCTAATGGCCTCTCATTTTCTAACACTTCCTCCTCATATTTTTTCAATAATTCCTCTGAGTTGTTTAGCCCATGAAAACTTGTAGGTTCCCTTATCTCTGTACCAACCCATCTTATTACGCGATCTATTCTTGCACACCTCCTTGTGGAGACTTCGTGTAATTGTTGTTGCCAATTCTCCAAACCTGTTTCTGAGTCAAAAGCACATGATATAATGCTTCTCCAACTAAGTACCCCATCTGTAGTTGGTTTAACATAATTCTCTTCTCTTGTAGTGGTTTTGTACAACAAGTTTATTTCTTCCATATCCAAACAATTCGCCTCTACAAACCTTTCTCCTTATAAAGGATCTAATGGTACAATGAATCTATATTTTCGTGATTCAAAAGTCATTTTTCTTGTCTTCAAGTTGATTATAGCTTGGTTATCAAATGCCCAGTCCAATCTGAGTAATGTTGGGTAAGGTGTTGTGTCATCTACTATCTCTATCACTTCAAAATCTACCATAGTGCACACTCCAACCAACTCTATTGTCACACATTTCAACAATCCAATTGGTAACACTTTGTGTTGATTTTCTAGTTTCAACTGGATGGGTGAATAGTCTAATGTGGGTTCTCCCATACACCGCCATGCATTCGTAGGAAATACATTTACTTCAAAGACTAAATCCATTATGATATCTCCCATGTTGAAATCCCCAATGTTAGCATTCAGTCTGAATTCTTTACTTGTCCTTCTTCTTGTATGGAGATGATTGAATATTTTCTTCTCTAACTTCCCTTCTATCTTTGTGTTGCATATTTCTAGCAGATTTTGTAAAACCTTAACAGATGATGGATCATTAAATAACTTAACATAGAATTGTAGAAAAGTCTTTGTGGTACTTACTTTCTCTAAAGGTTGTCCTTTATTACTATGGTCCATTGAAGATGGCATATCGTACATTGGTGGTTTTTGAGCTTGTTGCAACTGATATAGATGCATCGTTCTACTTGAGAAACTCTTGTCTAGCCTCCTTAAATGTTTCCTTTTATTTTCACGCATAAAACTACTTATGTGGCTTAGTATTATTCTTAACCCATTGGTGTTGAGTTGGATCTTGTTTTGCTGCATCAACCCTTGTCTTAGATCCTCCTCGAGTGACTATATTGATGTTTCTCAAATCATCTCTGGCTTCTGTAGAAATCCATTGGACATTCTTATTGTTATGGTTCCTTTTTTCATGGATCTTTCCCAAGATTGTTGGGAAGTCTTCTATGTCATGGTCTTTTGCGCGATAGTACATACATGTCATCGGTGGAAGTGGAAAATCCCTTGCATAATGTCCTAGTTGTTTGTAGTTGTGGCACACTATTGGTCCTATGCCTCATCCAATTCCTCCTATGCCTTGTTCTTGACCTCTTTATCCACTTCAATCTCCTTCCAGTGCGTTGTCCTGGGGTACCTGGTTATACTGTGCATGGTTATACTATGGTTGTGCATTATTGTACTACAGTTGCGCATTGTTGTATGGTGGTGGTACCTAGATGACCTGAAGTGAATCTTTTCCTGTCATCATTTCTGCTTGCACCCTACAAGTGTATGAATTTATTTCTCTCATCATCTCCATCATTCTACAATCCTTATCATCATGACCCACTGATTTGAAAAAATTGCAATATGAAATTTTTGGTATTGTCTTATACTTTTGCATCATCAGAAAATTATATGGATCGTGCACATGCATCTTAAAAATCTCACACCATGGTCATCATGTTGGCAAGGGGTTTGGCACCCCTGTTTCCATGTACTACGCAAAAGTTGGACATTCATTCTTATGGTGTCCTCTTGTCCTCCATAGCATACACCAAACAACTACTTTTTTCTCTTTGCCCTTATTCTGGTTAAGTTGAAATGTTAGATTTTTGAAATCCTCCTTCAACTCCTCTATTGTTGGATCTGTTTTCTAATACTGGTTCTCTTCCAGTTGCAAGGTTTCCTACAAAGCCTCTACCTGATTTTGGAACTCTTGTTGTCTTAACAGATACTTCAAGTCTGGTAATAGTGAGTTCACAAATAAGTGCCTATGTTGCATGTTAGTAATTGCATATTTCGACTTACCTTTCAAACGTTTAAATATTTGATCAATATCCCAAACAGACTCACCTGGTTTCTGCCTGATTTCAATCATTTCATTCATGTACTGGTCTTATAAGCTTGGCTTTTGAAATTCGTTTACCAATAGTTTTTTCACATCTACGATAGTCTTTGGTACTCCCTATGGATTATTTACATCTAGACTCATGTACCAATCTAGAATGGTCTCTTAGTGTGATAGCTAACTGTGTGAGCTTTGTATCCTCATCCGTGATCATCTTTTATTCCTAGACCTTCTCAGAAATGAATAAGTGTTTTTCAAGGTCCTTTGATGCCTCTCCCTGAAATTCTAGTAATCTGATCATGGGATCATGTCCTGCCATTTTGAACTATGTTGAACTATTGCCTATGCTCAGTGTAGATAATTGACTGTTAGTTCCTGAAATTGCTCCCCCAATTGATTTTCCTTGATTGGATCCTTGTCATGTTGTTTTTCTTCCACTAAAATTCAGTTGTCTAAACTCTAGTTTTTTTTCTGGTGTATTAGTCGCACATGGGGTTGTAGGTCCACACTGACGGTGATATGGATTGTATTTTTTTCTATTATTACTGACCCTAGAACTCTTTCTTTCCTTTCATATGTTGCGCACAAGATTTATATTACACATTATTTTGGTCATCTTAGTGATCCATTGACAACATGTGTTCATGTTCCCAAAAAATACTATCTTCATGAGGAAAGTGACTAGCTTTCTCTTATCAAAAACCTTAATAAGGAGGATCATCACAGTTTTCACCATAAGCAGGGTGCGATGATGCCTGATCGTCACCCTCTGGCCTAAAACTGGCATGCGACTTCTCTGTGGTCTTCTCTACAGCTGGGGTGCGATGATGTCAAAAGACTAAGAAAAGGTTAAGTTTCACGAAATTTCTAGAAGGTGAGGTGGTGTCTGTATGGTTTGGATCCTACTCACTTCTCTAATTTGGTGGGATAATCCTAGCCTCTTTAACCATCTCTCTTTCCCCTATATAAAGAGGTATTTCTCATGGAAAATGATAAGGTTGATTTGAAGGTTAATGAAGGTTGAATAGGATAAATATTGTATGAGGAGTTCTACTTCAGTTCATTCTTGAGGGCTTCATTTCAGTTTATCAAGTCATTGTGGATCTTCTTCATTCAAGATCGGAGCAAGTGTGTGTGTTGGAGAAAAGGGTCATCGAAAGGGGACCTTGCAACATCAAGGCTTTGGTTGTAAGCTCCACTTTCATTATTATATGATACAGTGATATGTTTCTTTCCCATAAAACTCATCTCGTTTTATTGTATGATTCCTTGATCACATGCATAGGTTCTCATTGAGTATATTATTGTTTTCACTTTGGTTGGCTTGTGTTCCCTTCCAGATTCAATATCACAGGAGCAATGGAGTGGAGCTAGGATGACACTGGAAAGAGGAAGTGATATTTAAATGGTATGTTGCCCATCTCTTGCTAGATAGTAAACTCAATGATTAAAGAGTAGGGAAAGTGTCATATTTTGTTCTTTTTTGTTCTAGATCTAGGTGGATCTAGGGAGATCTGTTTATGTCCGCATTTACTAATAAGTCCCATAAAAAAATTGGCAACTCCACTGGGGAAACAACCTCATTTTGATTTTTTGCTTCCCATTTTCCTTTAGCCTACCTTCCTATTATAAATTTTAGTCTCTGATTATGTGGATGGTCCATCTGGACTCCCTGGGTTTAGAAGTTCTTTTAGATTTTTTGTCTTTCTTCCAAATTTTTCAAATTTACAGAGATCATCGCACTATACCTTATTGATATCCTACGACGACCCTGATACTTCACTCTCTTCTTAGCCAATCCAGTGTGACGATGTCACACTCTTCTCTGCCAATAGCCTACGACGACTTCAGCTCATCGCACTGTGTCCCATACCCAGCCTACAATGACTCCTTTAGGTTTTGATGGAGTGAGTCATTTTGTCTTTTACCACCCAAATTTTCTTTAGTAGCATGGGGTCAACTTCCTATGTCCCTTATTGATTCATTCCTGAGTTTAACACTTTCCTATTGATTGGTTTTTAGTGATTGAAAGTCTTTCTTTGTATTTTGAAGTTTTTTGCTCATGTTCATTATCATAAGGATATAATCTTAGATCGTCATCTGGGTGCTTGTTTGACAAAGGGTCTTTGGTTATTTTTAAGTTTTGGATTCATTTTGTTTTTCATATTGGTTTTTTATTAAGAAACAATTTTCTCTTGCTTATGTCAAGAGTTTTTCGTGTCTTTTTCGTTTTTGTCTACATTACGAATTTGATTTGGGAATTGTGTTGAGAATGTCTTAATTTTCTTGGATTACGTTTTCCTTTCGTTATCACACCTCTGATTTTGTCTTGGAAAGGAATAATTGAATTCATTTATTATTTTTAAGTAATCCCTTATACGAAAATTTTTACATTCGAAATATTTGTAAAGAGAAGAAATTGGAAAAAATTTAGTTCATGATTGTTTGGAATCGTGTTTATTCAGAATTAATAAATTGCAATTGGTAGCTTGTTGTACTTCAAAAGAAATACATTCTCCCTACTATAACTAGAGTTCATTGAATTGAAAAATTGCATATTCATCTCCTTTTTCATTTTATTGGGTCAAGGTCACAACATCAACAGTTTCATTTCCATCTCCCTTTTTGAGTAAGCAACAGCCTCTAAAAAATGACATAAATTTAAAATTTATTAGTAACTTTTATTTTCTAGGGATTTTGTTAGATAATAATGGATGTGCTCGTTTAACCATAGACAATATAACTATTGTCACCCAACCATAGGTTGAAGCCACCCCCGAGCACCTTAACCTTGATAGAGAATCATTCTGAAAGAAAACCCTAGACTGGATAGCCAAACAAAGGTGGTGCACCTTTCTCCAAGGATAGTGCACCAAGTAAGAGTAACAAGAGTTTATCAGAGAGTTCAAACCATAATCAAGAGAGAGTCCAAGCCAAAACCGAAATCTGCTAGTTGTAGCAGCTACAACAGTAGCTCTCCTCCAAACTTGTGCACAAACTTCCCAACTGCATTGCGCACAAGTGTTGCTTCTACAGTTCTGAGAATATTGGCCAGAATGAAGACTAGCATCCTGTATTTATACTATTTCTGGCAGAGTACCTAGGCCAACTTCTCATTCTGGGTGCTAATTATTTAGTATATAAAATTTCCTTTAGCTGACTTCTTCTCTTGGAGGCTAATAACCTAATACAAGTCATTCTCTTGAGCCGAATTTTCTTATAGGGTTATTAACCAATTAATTAGGGATTCTTCTTGCTTCTCGAAATATTCTATTCTCGTCAAGTTTACACATGGAGGTAAATACCTCTCGCAGCTACCATAATATTAACACTCCTTCCTAGCTAGGGAGGTATTGAAGATAATGGTCTTGAGAAAAAACATACCATTCACCTGGTAGCATCAATATATTCATATAGGCTATCTCATGATTAGATCATGAGCACCATCATCACTATCAATGTCATCAGCTGCATCATCTCTCAAAACCATACTCCATCTGAGTAATTAGACATGATGTTGGATAATTCACTCACTCCACAGAGGGACATAAGAGTCATTCTTCTAATCCGGACATATGTCCTAGAATAATAAATCTTCCTCAACAACATGATTTTCATTCTTACAATCAGAATAAACATTTTCTTTCTGTTGAATATGCTTATCAAATTCATCACAACAATTTTCAAAAAGGCTTTCAGCTGAAAAATCTTCTTTACAAAATATATTGAAAGCATTATGAAAACTTGCCAATGAGTTAATACTTGAAGCTGGAAGAGATCTGGACCAGTCAAGGGCTAGTCCCTTCAATGAGTATCTGAAAATATTGATCTTGACATCCTCATGCACAATCTGACATTCATGAATAAACTCATGAAAATCTAGTAGATGCTCAGCTGGAACCTCCCAATTTCTACCTTTAAATGTAGGAAGGGTACCTTCCCATTCAACTCTGCTAGGAATTGGGTTTGGAAAACCAATGACATCTAAAAAATCATAAAAAGAAAACCTTTAAGCCAAAATGGCTTCCATGCTTGGATCCAGTGGAGTTGCCTATTAATCTTTGGAAAGTGGAGTTGCCATGGTGAAAGATTTGCAGTCATGTATCTGTCCCCTTCCTATTCACCATCAAGAAGTGGATCTGATCGTTGGTGTTCTCCCATGGATAAATACTTCGTGTCTCTGTCCCCGGTAGCGGTGCCAAAATATGTTAGTGCTAGAAGTTGCCCCTAGACTGCTATAGGGTCAAGCCTAGAACATCTTCAGTTATTGCAATGGTTTTATAAATAAGGATGTGTCTGGGTTTTGAAATAAGGTGGATGAGGTAGTTAATAAGAGAAATAATAAGAGAAACAAGCTAAATGTAGATCAGTTAAAACACCATTGGGCATGGAGTCAAGTAAACACCCTGTTAGATTGAAGGCCAGTGAATTGCATATAAGAAAAAATACTTATATGATGGTGGATGGAATAATGGAGAACGTGAAAAATAGTAGAACATCCACCAAACATAGATTCTCTTTGTTAAATGGATGCAACGGTACTTGAAACAAAACACACGAATAATAGGCAATCATGGAAAAATCTTTACCACTCGGGAATCTATCATCCATGAGGAGCCATTGATTCTCAATGTCTACAATTCCTTCAAGTAAGACGGAAAACAAAATGTAAAACATGAAGATGGAAGAGATCACAATCTGATAAAACATTACTCAAGGATGTTCAATGTCAAAAATGAATACTTAAATAAATGCCCATAGGCTTACAATAATTCCTACACAGACCCTTCTCCCAAATTCCCCTCTCGAGTCCCTTTATAAAATTGAACCTCCTCACATCTCTTATGTTTACATTCCTTATTTATATAAAACCAACAACTACGAACAAATCAAGAACTTAAAACCTAAAAACAGAAAATTGTTTTGATAAGCTACAGGTATCTAGCCTTTAAATCTGGAAAAAAATGAATTAAACTTGCCATCTTCTTCTTTAAATATGGGACTTGCTCGATGTATAGTACCTATGCTACTTTTGTGCTCAAAACATGGAATTTCCTCTTGGAATATGGATTTGATCTTTATCTCTTAACTAACTACCACATGTCTTTGACTACTAGTCTCTTGCCATGAAATATGGAAACAAACTTCTACCAATTTAGATGCCTTGGAATCTGAAAATTCTTAACTATTACCTTGTATTTAGGTTTTGGAACTCTTTTCCAAGTTGTTGGGGGATAACTAGCATCAATACTAATCTTTTGCAGCTTCTCCATGTTTGAAAAAACTAGGTTACTTATTCCAAAGGAAGCTTGGGGATTTTCTGTGTATTAAAAATAAATGATTATGTCTGTTCCTAAGTAGGCCCAGACTCTGTCATTATAGTAATCAGATGAAGAAAAGTTTCCAGCTGAAGTTCCACACATCCATTGAATAAAAGACGTGATAATTCTGAGTATGTTCTAGAAAAATCATCCATTCAATACACATACAAGGTGCTTCCCTGTAAGAGACAGCTACACTCATGCATGTAAAATAATTCCTTGACCACATAGTACACTTTTGGATGCATTTAATTTTAACTTCAATATTATTGGAAACCAATTCAAACCCTCGAGATCTAATTCTTATTCCTTTATCTGACAAATCTAGTTCAAGCCCCAATGCATAGGTGTGGTTTGCAAACCCCTCAAATAGAAACTTAACATGCTTGTTATTTGCATATATCTTTACCCATTCCTGTCTTGGCACTTTTTTATTTTCCTCATAACATTCATATGCATATTAAATAATTCACTCTTGGACTCTGTTGCTCGAACAGAACACTGGGAAAAATGTTGGCTGGCATCTCGCATCTCGCATTTGATAGCATACTGCTTCGACACCTAGTATACAATATTGATGTGACTTGGCATATGATAAGGATTTATCTCCAGGTGACTTGGCATCAATGTCGACCCTTATGGTGGTGCATTGTCGATGCTCTATCTCTTAACATCAAGATGAGGTCGATGCCTTTTCTCCACCGGTATTAAAAACATTTTCACTTCCCATACAACAACAAATATCCCTCATGTGCTAACCAAAAACTATTGAGAAGTTTTATATACAACATGCTTTGCACTAGTTATTGATGCTTTGCAGACTTATGATAGCAGGTGGAGAAATCATGTAAATGTTTCCAGGACTCGACACTGGAATAGACAAGTAATGCATTGAAAATTGGTGCTCCTCTTTATTTCATCCTTGAAGTGCTTTGCAAGATTGGGCTGGAGAATAAACATTGTAGAGGCTATCAGCATACCTACCAAAACAAACAACAAACACTGCTCTTTCAGGAGATAATGCATCGATCTTGGAAATGATGGGTTTGGGAGAATAGAGATTTACATCTGCTAGCAAGGCTACAACCATCACTAGGAACCCCACATGAGTTGAGCTTGTTCAATGAGTTATAATGACAACTTTTCACTCGATCTTAACCACATGTAAATCTTGC
>ML777950.1:1102586-1128769 GCA_009831015.1 Picea engelmannii
GTCACAAAATTGCTGCGACACATTTGCTATATAAACAAAGAAATGTTGTCATTCCTGCGACGAATTCACTATATAAAACAAAAAATGTTGTCGTTGCAAGTGGGACGACAACAAAAATTGATGTGACGCATTTGCTATATAAAGAAAGAAATTTTTTCGTTCTTGTGATGCATTCACTATATAAAACAAAAATGTTGTTGTCACAAGTGCAACAACAACAAAATTGTTATGACGCATTTGCTATATAAACAAAGAAATGTTGTCGTTCCTGTGACAAATTCGCTATATAAAACAAATATGTTGTCGTCGCAAGTGTGACAAAAACAAAATTGCTGTGATGCATTTGCTATATAGACAACGAAAATTGTCGTCACAATTGAGACAAACTATTGGTTTCACTTAGTTTGCCTATATTGTCATATTAGCGACGATATTTCTTTTTTTGTCCTAATTGTGAGAAGTTCTCTAGGGTCGTCTCTCTTGCGACGTTAATTCAAGTTTGTCAAAATTTCCATGTGCCATAAAATGACATTTCAGAGACTCAATATTCGTCGCAATATCAACAACATAACATCGCAATAACGTTGAAATAGCCATCACAAAATGACCCAAATTTGCTAGTGAATGCACAACAGAAGCGTGATGAAAACTTTCTATAACAGAGATATTGTATCAGAATGGTTACTTATAACTCCAGGATGATGGATTTAAAATCTATGACAAAATCTCATGATGACAGAAGAAGTGTCACTTGGATATGTTCTAGTTTGACCCTCGCCACAATGTTATGAGCTAGCAGGAAACAAAAGATGAATACAACAATGATATACTATATTGATCAGAGCTATATGAAGCCTTCAGAGAATACCAGTGTTCCAGAAAGACTGAAGTACATTGAGATCAAGCATTACACTCTTCGTGATGGAGTCTGGAAAAGAGAAAGTGGTTCTCGAATATATATCTCCACAGATGAGCAGATAAGAAGACATTTTGGTAAAGCCTCTGTCCAATATGAAAGAGTTTGTGTACTCAAGTTGGAGCTCATGGAGACGACTTCCTTATTGAAAAGGGAAGAGATGACTCCCATGTTGGGAGGGATCACTAATGTGTTATTTATTTATGGAGAATCATTTTTCAAGTTCAAAAAATGGTCCAGGATGAGTAGTTCCTTTCCAGTTCGGAAAGTGGTTTGAGATTTCTGATGGATAGGCATTTTCCAGTTCGAAAAATGGTCTAGATTGAACAATCATTTTCGTAATGAAATTGGTTCGATGGATTGCTGATGTACCATAGAAAATGATTCCCCTTGTGGCCAGTGTGGGGGAATGGTCTAGGAAAATCTCTCTTCTTGACAACCATTCTTAGTAGTGGTCAAGAAGACTGGTCTGCCTTGTCGAGAAGTGATTCTTTCGAAGCTCACAGTTGTGAGAAGTTTCGAAGAATGGTCCATTTTGGATGTTGGTGAAGGACAATCATTTCCTTATGAAATGGTCTGAATAGTCATTCTCTAGGGAAATATCATTCTCTCTAGGTTGCACTTTTGTTAGTGCCAGAGGAATGGACCAGATAGGTGAATGGTCTAGGTTCAACAATCAGGGATAGACATTCCCTAGGGTAGACTCATTCTCTCCAGGTTGCACTTTGTTTAGTGCCGGAGGAATGAACTAGATAGGTGAATGGTCTAGGCTCATAAATCAGGACAATTATTCTTCCTTGCTTGAGAAGAATAGTCTAGATAGCTCATCATTGATGTTTTACCTTATGAGGGTAGATGCTCTTCCAGATCTCATAGATGTGAGTGGAAGAATGGCCCAAATGATTCAGTTTATATCATAACAAATGTTTTTCTGTGAAGGTTGATATCAGATGATATGATTGTTATGGAGACTATATGTATCCAGACATTAGATGTATACTACTGTGGTGGATGTGTTCCACTGATTGTGACTATATGCCACTGATCAAGTATCTGTGTGCTACTTGGTGTGGCAATGTACCACTGGATTGTAGTTGTGTACTAATATGGATAGACACAATTGTGTTCTATTGAATGACATTGTTCCGATTTCCTTGAAAACTATCAGTAGCGTTGGAAATGATTATCAACTAGATGGATGATCAATGGTGTTAGTATCCAGATACTAAATATTCAATTTTCTCCTTGTTGCAGGAATGGGGTTATTCCTGTAGTGCCGTAAAGTGTCTTTTAGCCAGTGTCATACTTCTAGTTTTTCATCAAAGCTCTTGTCGATCGATTTTACCTGCATTCCAAATCATTGTGCCCGAGATATATAGAGGGTTGAGCATTGTCATAACTAGTATTGAGTTGTGTTGATATGTAGTTTTCTCATGAGGAGGGTATGCCATCAAGAAATTAGAACACAAGTGTCAAGGAGGGCCAAGGCATGAGCTGCCAAGATTTACATGTGGTTAAGATCGAGTGAAAAGTTGTCATTATAACTCATTGAAAAAGCTCAACTCATGTGGGGTTCTTGGTGATGGTTGCAACCTTGCTAGTAGATGCAAATCTCTATTCTCCCAAACCCAAGAAGCCCAAATAATTTCCAAGATTGATGCATTATCTCCTGAAAGAGAAGCGTTTGTTGTTTGTTTTGGTAGGTATGCTGATAGCCTCTACAATGTTTATTCTCCAACCCAATCTTACAAAGAACTTCAAGGATGAAATAAAGAGGAGCGCCAATTTCAAAGAATTGTTTGTCTATTCAAGTGTCAAGTCCTGACAACATTGACATGCTTTCTCCACCTGCTATCATAAGTCTGCAAAGAATCAATAACCACTGCAAAGCATGGTGTATATAAAACTTCTCAATAGTTTTTGGTTATCACATGAGGGATATTTGTTGTTTTATGGGAAGTGAAAATGTTGTTAATACTGGTGGAGAAAAGGCATCAACCTCATCTTGATGTTAAGAGATAGAGAATCGACAATGCACCACCACAAGGGTCGACATCGATGCCAAGTCACCTAGAGATAAATCCTTATCGTATGCCAAGTCACATCAATATTGTATACTAGGTGTCGAAGCAGTATGCTATCAAATGTGAGATGCGATATGCCAGCCAATGTTTCTCCCAGTGTTCTGTTTGAGCAATAGAGTCCATGAGTGAATTATTTAATATGCATATGAATGTTATGAGGCAAACAAAAAAGTGCCTAGACAGGAATGGGTAACGATATATACAAATAACAAGCATGTTAAGTTTCTATTTGAGGGGTCTGCAAAGTACACCTATGCATTGGGCCTTGAACTAGATTTTTCAAATAAAGGAATAAGAATTAGATCTCGAGGGTTTGAACTAGTTTCCGATAATATTGAAGTTAAAATAGAATGCATCCAGAAGTATACTATGTGGTCAAGGAATTATTTTACAGGCATGAGTGTAGTTGTCTCTTACAGGGAAGCACCTTTTATGTGTATCGAATGGATGATTTTTCTGGAATATACTCAGAATTATCACGTCTTTTATTCAATGGATGTGTGGACCTTCAGCTGGAAAATTTTCTTCATCTGATTACTATCATGATAGAGTCTAGGCCTACTTAGGAACAAACATAATCATTTATTTTTAATACATAGAAAATTCCCAAGCTTCCTTTGGAATAAGTAACCTAGTTTTTTCAAACATAGAGAAGCTGCAAAAGATTAGTATTGATGCTAGTTATCCCCCAAAAACTTGGAAAAGAGTTCCAAAACCTAAAGATGAGGTAATAGTTAAGAATTTTCAGATTCCAAGGCATCTAAATTGGTAGAAGTTTGTTTCCATATTTCATGGCAAGAGACCAGCAATCAAAGGCATGTGGAAGTTAGTTAAGAGATAAAGATCAAATCCATATTCCAAGAGGAAATTCCATGTTTTGAGCACAAAAGTAGCATAGGTTCTATACATTGAGAAAGTCCCATATTTAAAGAAGAAGATGGCAAGTTTAATTCAATTTTTTCCAGATTTAAAGGCTAGATACATGTAGCTTATCAACATAGTTTTCTGTTTTTAGGTTTTAAGTTCTTGATTTGTTCGTAGTTGTTGGTTTTATATAAATAAGGAATGTAATCATAAGAGATGTGAGGAGGTTCAGTTTTATAAAGGGACTCGAGAGGGGAATTTGGGAGAAGGGCCTGTGTAGGAATTATTGTAAGCCTATTGGCATTTATTTAAGTATTCATTTTTGACATTGAACATCCTTGTGTATTGTTTTATTAGATTGTGATCTCTTCCATCTTCATGTTTTACATTTTTTGTTTCGTCTTACTTGAAGGAATTGCAGACATTGAGAATCAATGGCTTCTCATGGATGATAGATTCTCGAGCGGTAAAGATTTTGCCGTGATTGTCTATTATTCGTGTGTTTTGTTTCAAGTACCATTGCATCCATTTGACAGAGAGAATCTCTGTTTGGTGGATGCTCTACTATTTGTCACATTCTCCATTCTTCCATCCACCATCATATAAGTATTTTGTCTGATATGCAATTCACTGGCCTTCAATCTAACAGGGTGTTTACTTGAATCCATGCCTAATGGTGTTTTAATTGATCTACATTTAGCTTGTTTCTCTTGTCATCTACCTCATCCACCTTATTTCAAAACCCAAACACATCCTTATTCATAAAACCATTGCAATAACTGAAGATGTGTTAGGCTTGACCCTATAGCAGTCTAGGGGAAACTTCTAGCACTAACATCTTTTGGCACTGTTGCCAGGGACAGAGACACGAAGTATTTATCCTTGGGAGAACGACAATGATCAGATCCACTTCTTTATGGTGAATAGGAAGGGGACAGATACATGACTACAGATCTTTCACCATGGCAACTCCATTGTCCAAAGATTAATAAGTGACTCCACTAGATCCAAGCATGGAAGCCATTTTGGCTCAAACATTTGTTTTTTATGATTTTGCAGATGTCATTGGTTTTCCAAACCCAATTCCTAGTAGAGATGAATGGGAAGGTACCCTTCCTACATTTAAAGGTGGAGATTGGGAGGTTCCGGCTGAGCATCTGCTAGATTTTCATGAGTTTATTCATGAACATCAGATTGTGCATGAAGATGTCAAGATCAAGATTTTCAGATAGTCATTGAAGGGAGCAACCCTTGACTGGTGCAGATCTCTTCTAGCTTCAAGTATTAACTCATTGGCAATTTTTCATAATGCTTTCAATATGTTTTGTAAAGAAGAATTTTCAGCTGAAAGTCTTTTTGAAAATTGTTGTGATGAATTTGATAAGCATATTCAGCAGAAAGAAAATGTTTCTTCTGATTGCAAGAATGAAAATCATGTTGTTGAGGAAGATTTTCCAAATCTAATTGATAATAGGAAAGATGACTGCATAGTTGTGAATGCATTAGATTTTGTTTCTGATGCACCTGTTGTCTTAGATATGAATGAAAAAATAGTTGAATAAGAGGTCTTTCCTCAACTCCTTCAAGTGTATTCCTATGATATGTTGTTACATGTGATTAAGGAGGAAAATCAAGAGGCTGCTCATCAAGAACAGATATATGAGGCAACATATGGAAATGTTAAATTTGATCAACAGGTTTATGAGAACATTCTGCCCATTTGTCATGTACAGTTAGAACCATTATATGGAAGTATCGAGCAACAAGAAGACATAACCATTTTCAGTTATTAATATACTTCTTTATATGATCCGGTAGCCATTTATGTGGATTTATGTTTCTCAGAAGATTTCAGCCTTGCTATTTTTGGAATTAAATCAGATGAGGGTTGTAGGTATGTGTTACAAATTAAAATTCTGTTACACATAAAGAATTCTTCTTTGATTTCTATCTGCGTTGAAAGAGATTTGGTAAATGGTTTGATGTTATCATGACTTCATTGGAAGCACAATTTCACATGATTAACCAGTTTCTACTGGTTAAAAGTAGGAATAAATAAGATAAATAAGCTCGCCATTGAGCATGAAGATTCTTGTCAGTCTGATAGTTTTCAGCAAAAATTTTGGTTTCAACTTTTTCTTAGAATTTGAATAAATTGCAGAAGTTTGGACTTGATTTGAAATGATATTGATGGAATCCATAACCCAATGGACTAGGCACAACACAGAAGGATGTGAATGTTTGTAGAGACAAAAGTTTGCAGGTTGCATAGAGGAAAAGGCACAGTGGTCTGCTTATTTTTGGCAACTCCCAGGGAGTATGCCATCCCCAGAAGGAGCCAATGTTAGTATCCAGATACTAAATATTCAATTTTCTCCTTGTTGCAGGAATGGGGTTATTCCTGTAGCACCAAAAAGTGTCTTTTGGCCAGTGTCATACTTCTAGTTTTTCATCAAATCTCTTGTCAATCGCTTTTACCTGCATTCCAAAACATTGTGCCCGCGATCTCCAGAGGGTTGAGCATTGTCATAACTAGTATCGAGTTGTGTTGATATGTAGTTTTCTCATGAGGAGGGTACGCCATCAAGAAATTATAACACACGTGTCGAGGATGATCAAGGCATCAGCTGGCAAGATTTACATGTGGTTAAGATCGAGTGAAAAGTTGTCATTATAACTCATTGAACAAGCTCAACTCATGTGGGGTTCCTAGTGATGGTTGTAGCCTTGCTAGCAGATGTAAATCTCTATTCTCCCAAACCCATCATTTCCAAGATCGATGCATTATCTCCTGAAAGAGCAGTGTTTGTTGTTTGTTTTGGTAGGTATGCTGATAGCCTCTACAATGTTTATTCTCCAGCCCAATCTTGCAAAGCACTTCAAGGATGAAATAAAGAGGAGCACCAATTTTCAATGCATTACTTGTCTATTCCAGTGTCGAGTCCTGGAAACATTTACATGATTTCTCCACCTGCTATCATAAGTCTGCAAAGCATCAATAACTAGTGCAAAGCATGTTGTATATAAAACTTCTCAATAGTTTTTGGTTAGCACATGAGGGATATTTGTTGTTGTATGGGAAGTGAAAATGTTTTTAATACCGGTGGAGAAAAGGCATCGACCTCATCTTGATGTTAAGAGATAGAGCATCGACAATGCACCACCATAAGGGTCGACATTGATGCCAAGTCACCTGGAGATAAATCCTTATCATATGCCAAGTCACATCAATATTGTATACTAGGTGTCGAAGCAGTATGCTATCAAATGCGAGATGCGAGATGCCAGCCAACATTTTTCCCAGTGTTCTGTTCGAGCAACAGAGTCCAAGAGTGAATTATTTAATATGCATATGAATGTTATGAGGAAAATAAAAAAGTGCCAAGACAGGAATGGGTAAAGATATATGCAAATAACAAGCATGTTAAGTTTCTATTTGAGGGGTTTGCAAACCACACCTATGCATTGGGGCTTGAACTAGATTTGTCAGATAAAGGAATAAGAATTAGATCTCGAGGGTTTGAATTGGTTTCCAATAATATTGAAGTTAAAATTAAATGCATCCAAAAGTGTACTATGTGGTCAAGGAATTATTTTACATGCATGAGTGTAGCTGTCTCTTACAGGGAAGCACCTTGTATGTGTATTGAATGGATGATTTTTCTAGAACATACTCAGAATTATCACGTCTTTTATTCAATGGATGTGTGGAACTTCAGCTGGAAACTTTTCTTCATCTGATTACTATAATGACAGAGTCTGGGCCTACTTAGGAACAGACATAATCATTTATTTTTAATACACAGAAAATCCCCAAGCTTCCTTTGGAATAAGTAACCTAGTTTTTTCAAACATGGAGAAGCTGCAAAAGATTAGTATTGATGCTAGTTATCCCCCAACAACTTGGAAAAGAGTTCCAAAACCTAAATACAAGGTAATAGTTAAGAATTTTCAGATTCCAAGGCATCTAAATTGGTAGAAGTTTGTTTCCATATTTCATGGCAAGAGACTAGTAGTCAAAGACATGTGGTAGTTAGTTAAGAGATAAAGATCAAATCCATATTCCAAGAGGAAATTCCATGTTTTGAGCACAAAAGTAGCATAGGTACTATACATCGAGCAAGTCCCATATTTAAAGAAGAAGATGGCAAGTTTAATTCATTTTTTTCCAGATTTAAAGGCTAGATACCTGTAGCTTATCAAAACAATTTTCTGTTTTTAGGTTTTAAGTTCTTGATTTGTTCGTAGTTGTTGGTTTTATATAAATAAGGAATGTAAACATAAGAGATGTGAGGAGGTTCAATTTTATAAAGGGACTCGAGAGGGGAATTTGGGAGAAGGGTCTGTGTAGGAATTATTGTAAGCCTATGGGCATTTATTTAAGTATTCATTTTTGACATTGAACATCCTTGAGTAATGTTTTATCAGATTGTGATCTCTTCCATCTTCATGTTTTACATTTTGTTTTCCGTCTTACTTGAAGGAATTGTAGACATTGAGAATCAATGGCTCCTCATGGATGATAGATTCCCGAGTGGTAAAGATTTTTCCATGATTGCCTATTATTCGTGTGTTTTGTTTCAAGTACCGTTGCATCCATTTAACAAAGAGAATCTATGTTTGGTGGATGTTCTACTATTTTTCACGTTCTCCATTATTCCATCCACCATCATATAAGTATTTTTTCTTATATGCAATTCACTGGCCTTCAATCTAACAGGGTGTTTACTTGACTCCATGCCCAATGGTGTTTTAACTGATCTACATTTAGCTTGTTTCTCTTATTATTTCTCTTATTAACTACCTCATCCACCTTATTTCAAAACCCAGACACATCCTTATTTATAAAACCATTGCAATAACTGAAGATGTTCTAGGCTTGACCCTATAGCAGTCTAGGGGCAACTTCTAGCACTAACATATTTTGGCACCGCTACCGGGGACAGAGACACGAAGTATTTATCCATGGGAGAACACCAACGATCAGATCCACTTCTTGATGGTGAATAGGAAGGGGACAGATACATGACTGCAAATCTTTCACCATGGCAACTCCACTTTCCAAAGATTAATAGGCAACTCCACTGGATCCAAGCATGGAAGCCATTTTGGCTTAAAGGTTTTCTTTTTATGATTTTTTAGATGTCATTGGTTTTCCAAACCCAATTCCTAGCAGAGTTGAATGGGAAGGTACCCTTCCTACATTTAAAGGTAGAAATTGGGAGGTTCCAGCTGAGCATCTACTAGATTTTCATGAGTTTATTCATGAATGTCAGATTGTGCATGAGGATGTCAAGATCAATATTTTCAGATACTCATTGAAGGGACTAGCCCTTGACTGGTCCAGATCTCTTCCAGCTTCAAGTATTAACTCATTGGCAAGTTTTCATAATGCTTTCAATATATTTTGTAAAGAAGATTTTTCAGCTGAAAGCCTTTTTGAAAATTGTTGTGATGAATTTGATAAGCATATTCAACAGAAAGAAAATGTTTATTCTGATTGTAAGAATGAAAATCATGTTGTTGAGGAAGATTTATTATTCTAGGACATATGTCCGGATTAGAAGAATGACTCTTATGTCCCTCTGTGGAGTGAGTGAATTATCCAACATCATGTCTAATTACTCAGATGGAGTATGGTTTTGAGAGATGATGCAGCTGATGACATTGATAGTGATGATGGTGCTCATGATCTAATCATGAGATAGCCTATATGAATATATTGATGCTACCAGGTGAATGGTATGTTTTTTCTCAAGACCATTATCTTCAATACCTCCCTAGCTAGGAAGGAGTGTTAATATTATGGTAGCTGCGAGAGGTATTTACCTCCATGTGTAAACTTGACGAGAATAGAATATTTCGAGAAGCAAGAAGAATCCCTAATTAATTGGTTAATAACCCTATAAGAAAATTCGGCTCAAGAGAATGACTTGTATTAGGTTATTAGCCTCCAAGAGAAGAAGTCAGCTAAAGGAAATTTTATATACTAAATAATTAGCACCCAGAATGAGAAGTTGGCCTAGGTACTCTGCCAGAAATAGTATAAATACAGGATGCTAGTCTTCATTCTGGCCAATATTCTCAGAACTGTAGAAGCAACACTTGTGCGCAATGCAGTTGGGAAGTTTGTGCACAAGTTTGGAGGAGAGCTACTGTTGTAGCTGCTACAACTAGCAGATTTCGGTTTTGGCTTGGACTCTCTCTTGATTATGGTTTGAACTCTCTGATAAACTCTTGTTACTCTTACTTGGTGCACTATCCTTGGAGAAAGGTGCACCACCTTTGTTTGGCTATCCAGTCTAGGGTTTTCTTTCAGAATGATTCTCTATCAAGGTTAAGGTGCTCGGGGGTGGCTTCAACCTATGGTTGGGTGACAATAGTTATATTGTCTATGGTTAAACGAGCACATCCATTATTATCTAACAAAATCCCTAGAAAATAAAAGTTACTAATAAATTTTAAATTTATGTCATTTTTTAGAGGCTGTTGCTTACTCAAAAAGGGAGATGGAAATGAAACTGTTGATGTTGTGACCTTGACCCAATAAAATGAAAAAGGAGATGAATATGCAATTTTTCAATTCAATGAACTCTAGTTATAGTAGGGAGAATGTATTTCTTTTGAAGTACAACAAGCTACCAATTGCAATTTATTAATTCTGAATAAACACGATTCCAAACAATCATGAACTAAATTTTTTCCAATTTCTTCTCTTTACAAATATTTCGAATGTAAAAATTTTCGTATAAGGGATTACTTAAAAATAATAAATGAATTCAATTATTCCTTTCCAAGACAAAATCAGAGGTGTGATAACGAAAGGAAAACGTAATCCAAGAAAATTAAGACATTCTCAACACAATTCCCAAATCAAATTCGTAATGTAGACAAAAACGAAAAAGACACGAAAAACTCTTGACATAAGCAAGAGAAAATTGTTTCTTAATAAAAAACCAATATGAAAAACAAAATGAATCCAAAACTTAAAAATAACCAAAGACCCTTTGTCAAACAAGCACCCAGATGACGATCTAAGATTATATCCTTATGATAATGAACATGAGCAAAAAACTTCAAAATACAAAGAAAGACTTTCAATCACTAAAAACCAATCAATAGGAAAGTGTTAAACTCAGGAATGAATCAATAAGGGACATAGGAAGTTGACCCCATGCTACTAAAGAAAATTTGGGTGGTAAAAGACAAAATGACTCACTCCATCAAAACCTAAAGGAGTCATTGTAGGCTGGGTATGGGACACAGTGCGATGAGCTGAAGTCGTCGTAGGCTATTGGCAGAGAAGAGTGTGACATCGTCACACTGGATTGGCTAAGAAGAGAGTGAAGTATCAGGGTCGTCGTAGGATATCAATAAGGTATAGTGCGATGATCTCTGTAAATTTGAAAAATTTGGAAGAAAGACAAAAAATCTAAAAGAACTTCTAAACCCAGGGAGTCCAGATGGACCATCCACATAATCAGAGACTAAAATTTATAATAGGAAGGTAGGCTAAAGGAAAATGGGAAGCAAAAAATCAAAATGAGGTTGTTTCCCCAGTGGAGTTGCCAATTTTTTTATGGGACTTATTAGTAAATGCGGACATAAACAGATCTCCCTAGATCCACCTAGATCTAGAACAAAAAAGAACAAAATATGACACTTTCCCTACTCTTTAATCATTGAGTTTACTATCTAGCAAGAGATGGGCAACATACCATTTAAATATCACTTCCTCTTTCCAGTGTCATCCTAGCTCCACTCCATTGCTCCTGTGATATTGAATCTGGAAGGGAACACAAGCCAACCAAAGTGAAAACAATAATATACTCAATGAGAACCTATGCATGTGATCAAGGAATCATACAATAAAACGAGATGAGTTTTATGGGAAAGAAACATATCACTGTATCATATAATAATGAAAGTGGAGCTTACAACCAAAGCCTTGATGTTGCAAGGTCCCCTTTCGATGACCCTTTTCTCCAACACACACACTTGCTCCGATCTTGAATGAAGAAGATCCACAATGACTTGATAAACTGAAATGAAGCCCTCAAGAATGAACTGAAGTAGAACTCCTCATACAATATTTATCCTATTCAACCTTCATTAACCTTCAAATCAACCTTATCATTTTCCATGAGAAATACCTCTTTATATAGGGGAAAGAGAGATGGTTAAAGAGGCTAGGATTATCCCACCAAATTAGAGAAGTGAGTAGGATCCAAACCATACAGACACCACCTCACCTTCTAGAAATTTCGTGAAACTTAACCTTTTCTTAGTCTTTTGACATCATCGCACCCCAGCTGTAGAGAAGACCACAGAGAAGTCGCATGCCAGTTTTAGGCCAGAGGGTGACGATCAGGCATCATCGCACCCTGCTTATGGTGAAAACTGTGATGATCCTCCTTATTAAGGTTTTTGATAAGAGAAAGCTAGTCACTTTCCTCATGAAGATAGTATTTTTTGGGAACATGAACACATGTTGTCAATGGATCACTAAGATGACCAAAATAATGTGTAATATAAATCTTGTGCGCAACATATGAAAGGAAAGAAAGAGTTCTAGGGTCAGTAATAATAGAAAAAAATACAATCCATATCACCGTCAGTGTGGACCTACAACCCCATGTGCGACTAATACACCAGAAAAAAAACTAGAGTTTAGACAACTGAATTTTAGTGGAAGAAAAACAACATGACAAGGATCCAATCAAGGAAAATCAATTGGGGGAGCAATTTCAGGAACTAACAGTCAATTATCTACACTGAGCATAGGCAATAGTTCAACATAGTTCAAAATGGCAGGACATGATCCCATGATCAGATTACTAGAATTTCAGGGAGAGGCATCAAAGGACCTTGAAAAACACTTATTCATTTCTGAGAAGGTCTAGGAATAAAAGATGATCACGGATGAGGATACAAAGCTCACACAGTTAGCTATCACACTAAGAGACCATTCTAGATTGGTACATGAGTCTAGATGTAAATAATCCATAGGGAGTACCAAAGACTATCGTAGATGTGAAAAAACTATTGGTAAACGAATTTCAAAAGCCAAGCTTATAAGACCAGTACATGAATGAAATGATTGAAATCAGGCAGAAACCAGGTGAGTCTGTTTGGGATATTGATCAAATATTTAAACGTTTGAAAGGTAAGTCGAAATATGCAATTACTAACATGCAACATAGGCACTTATTTGTGAACTCACTATTACCAGACTTGAAGTATCTGTTAAGACAACAAGAGTTCCAAAATCAGGTAGAGGCTTTGTAGGAAACCTTGCAACTGGAAGAGAACCAGTATTAGAAAACAGATCCAACAATAGAGGAGTTGAAGGAGGATTTCAAAAATCTAACATTTCAACTTAACCAGAATAAGGGCAAAGAGAAAAAAGTAGTTGTTTGGTGTATGCTATGGAGGACAAGAGGACACCATAAGAATGAATGTCCAACTTTTGCGTAGTACATGGAAACAGGGGTGCCAAACCCCTTGCCAACATGATGACCATGGTGTGAGATTTTTAAGATGCATGTGCACGATCCATATAATTTTCTGATGATGCAAAAGTATAAGACAATACCAAAAATTTCATATTGCAATTTTTTCAAATCAGTGGGTCATGATGATAAGGATTGTAGAATGATGGAGATGATGAGAGAAATAAATTCATACACTTGTAGGGTGCAAGCAGAAATGATGACAGGAAAAGATTCACTTCAGGTCATCTAGGTACCACCACCATACAACAATGCGCAACTGTAGTACAATAATGCACAACCATAGTATAACCATGCACAGTATAACCAGGTACCCCAGGACAACGCACTGGAAGGAGATTGAAGTGGATAAAGAGGTCAAGAACAAGGCATAGGAGGAATTGGATGAGGCATAGGACCAATAGTGTGCCACAACTACAAACAACTAGGACATTATGCAAGGGATTTTCCACTTCCACCGATGACATGTATGTACTATCGCGCAAAAGACCATGACATAGAAGACTTCCCAACAATCTTGGGAAAGATCCATGAAAAAAGGAACCATAACAATAAGAATGTCCAATGGATTTCTACAGAAGCCAGAGATGATTTGAGAAACATCAATATAGTCACTCGAGGAGGATCTAAGACAAGGGTTGATGCAGCAAAACAAGATCCAACTCAACACCAATGGGTTAAGAATAATACTAAGCCACATAAGTAGTTTTATGCGTGAAAATAAAAGGAAACATTTAAGGAGGCTAGACAAGAGTTTCTCAAGTAGAACGATGCATCTATATCAGTTGCAACAAGCTCAAAAACCACCAATGTACGATATGCCATCTTCAATGGACCATAGTAATAAAGGACAACCTTTAGAGAAAGTAAGTACCACAAAGACTTTTCTACAATTCTATGTTAAGTTATTTAATGATCCATCATCTGTTAAGGTTTTACAAAATCTGCTAGAAATATGCAACACAAAGATAGAAGGGAAGTTAGAGAAGAAAATATTCAATCATCTCCATACAAGAAGAAGGACAAGTAAAGAATTCAGACTGAATGCTAACATTGGGGATTTCAACATGGGAGATATCATAATGGATTTAGTCTTTGAAGTAAATGTATTTCCTACGAATGCATGGCGGTGTATGGGAGAACCCACATTAGACTATTCACCCATCCAGTTGAAACTAGAAAATCAACACAAAGTGTTACCAATTGGATTGTTGAAATGTGTGACAATAGAGTTGGTTGGAGTGTGCACTATGGTAGATTTTGAAGTGATAGAGATAGTAGATGACACAACACCTTACCCAACATTACTCAGATTGGACTGGGCATTTGATAACCAAGCTATAATCAACTTGAAGACAAGAAAAATGACTTTTGAATCACGAAAATATAGATTCATTGTACCATTAGATCCTTTATAAGGAGAAAGGTTTGTAGAGGCGAATTGTTTGGATATGGAAGAAATAAACTTGTTGTACAAAACCACTACAAGAGAAGAGAATTATGTTAAACCAACTACAGATGGGGTACTTAGTTGGAGAAGCATTATATCATGTGCTTTTGACTCAGAAACAGGTTTGGAGAATTGGCAACAACAATTACACGAAGTCTCCACAAGGAGGTGTGCAAGAATAGATCGCGTAATAAGATGGGTTGGTACAGAGATAAGGGAACCTACAAGTTTTCATGGGCTAAACAACTCAGAGGAATTATTGAAAAAATATGAGGAGGAAGTGTTAGAAAATGAGAGGCCATTAGCCCTAGATATTTCACTCAAGGAAACACTTGCAAGATGGTGGGGTGTGCACAAAGAAACAATTTGGGACTTGTATTAGTGTAAATGACTACTGCACATTAGATTTGGCGTAGAAAAGGGGAGCAATATAGTGTAGAAGTATGATGGGTAAGGAACACCAGTTGAACACTTGGAGAAGTGCATAACACAATGGAGGGTGACACGGCTGGATAATGACCTTATGACTTTATTCATACAATGGAAGGGATCCCAAGGAACTGGTACATAAACCAGGAGATGCGCAATGACACTACAAACTGGACATTATTACAATAGAATTTCATAGTAACCTTGTCATTTGAGCATGAGAACCCCAACATTGATTCAACACCGAAGATGATAAGGGGAGTGATATTTTTTGATGAATCAGAGGTTGAAATCATAACAAAATATCAACAATAGAATAGATGGACAATCAAAGAGTTACTGTCATGTTATCATGTCGAAGAGGAAGCACGATATGAAGATGATTTGCACAATATTAAGATTACAGATATTGAATAAGAGAGAGAGGTGGAAGCTCCATCTCTCGATTCGAAGGCATTTGATGCACCGATCAAAGTGAAGAAAGTCAACATTGGGATGAATGACAATCCTAATATGGAAAATATTGAAGACTATTGGGATGAGAAAACATTAACAAGAATAATAGAGTTACTACACGAATACAGTGACCCGTTTCCAAAAACCTTTACAGAGATGAAAGGAATAAAGGAGGAGCTAGGTGAGATGAAGATACCTCTCAAACCTGAGGCTATACCTATCAGACAAATACCTTACAGACTGAATCTAGTGTATAAGCATAAAGTGAAAACAAAAATTGACCGAATGTTGGAAGCTGGCATTATAGAACTAGTAGAGGAATCTGAATGGATCAGTGACATGGTA
Source organism: Picea engelmannii (assembly GCA_009831015.1). Lineage (NCBI taxonomy): Eukaryota > Viridiplantae > Streptophyta > Pinopsida > Pinales > Pinaceae > Picea > Picea engelmannii. Next base: position 1,118,643 of record ML777950.1, read on the forward strand.
GTCTAGGAAAATAATCAAGGGGGGATAAGGATTTGTGTAGATTTTAGGAAACTCAATGATGCTTTATTACATGACCCTTTTCCTACCCATTTCACATATGAGGTCTTAAAAAATGTGGGAGGCCAGAAAATATATTCATTCACAGATGGATTCATAGGATACCATCAGATTAAAATATCTCTAGAGGACATGTATAAGACTAATTTTTCTATGGAATGGGGATCCTACCAATATATAGTCATTCCCTTTGGACTAAATAATGCACCAACTATATTTTCAAGGGTAGTCATAGTTTCTTTTAAGGAATTCATACATTATTTTATAGAAGTATATCTGGATGACTGGACTATGTATAGTCGTTTGAAGGACCATGTAGAAGTGTTAAGACTAATGTTGGAAAGATGAAGACAATGTGAGATATCATTAAACATCAAGAAATGCATTTTTTGTACACCTTTTCAGATATTGTTGGGACATATAGTGTGTAAACAAAGTTTACTAGTTGATGCTACAAAGATTGCAGTAATTGTGAATTTACCACCACCAAATTCAATGCAAAAGTTAAGAGCAACACTAGGACATACATGTTATTACATGAAATTTATAAAGGGGTATGTGAAAATTAACTTACCAATGGAAAAACTGTTATAGAAGGACACCAAATTTCAGTGGAATGAGGATTGTCAGCAAGGATTGGACACTCTAAAGGAAAAGATGGTGAAAACAACTATATTATTTTTTCCATATTGGGAAAATACATTTCATGTGCAAATAGATGCATCAACCCTAACACTTGGATAAATTCTAGCATAACCAGGAGCAAGGGACTTAGACCATCCTATAGCCTTTGCAAGTAGAAAGCTGGCAGAATCTAAGAAGAATTACAACACCACAGAAAGAGAAGACCTAGCCATGGTATATGCACTTCATAAATTTAGGCACTATTTATTGGGTAAACAATTTAAAATGTTCACAGACCATTCTTCCCTCAAATATCCAGTCAACAAGCCATTGTTGGGGGGGAGGATATGTAGATGGCTATTATTATTCCAAGAATTCAATTTTGAAGTGATATTCAAACCAAGGAAGATGAATGCAAGACCTGATCACTTATCAAGGGTATCCAATGGAGAAGAACCTACTAACTTGGAAGATAACTTCCCTAATGCACAATTATTTTCAGTACATGTAGATGATGAATACTTCACTGATATTATTGAATACTTAAGTACATAAGTTTCTCCATAGGACTTTAGCACTGCGTAGAAAAAAAAATTGGTAGTCAGAGCTACAGAATATCAACTCATTGTAGGTCATTTATACAAGATGGGCGTAAATATCATTTTTTTAAGGTGTGTATTGGAACATGAACGACTCAATATTTTAGTATAATCTCATGAAGGTATAGCTTGAGGACACTGTGCATGTAAAGATATCACACATAAGGTATTGCATGCATGATTATGGTTGCCAATAGTTCATGAAGATGCCAAGGAATATTTTTGAAACTGTGATGTTTGTTAGAGGGTTTGAAAACCCAACATAAGGGATGAGATTCCCCTAAGACCGTAAGTAACTCTGTAGGTATTTTAAAAATGGGCAATAGACTGTATTGGACCTATTAATCCACCAAAAAAAAGGTCAGGAGACAGATATATCATTACTGCGATCGAATACTTAACCAGATGGGTAGAAGCAACACCACTCAAAGATTGTAGCGTAGAGACAACAACACACTTCTTATTTGAGCATGTGATCACTAGATTTGGATGTCCCAGGATTTTGATGAGTGACCAAGGAACTAAATTTATTAATTATACCATTAGGGCTATGACTGAGGAGTTTGAAGTCTATCACTAGAAGAGTACACCATATCATCCTCATGCAAATGGGACTGTAGAAGCTTTCAATAATATTTTGGAAAATTCTTTGACTAAGATATGCAATGTTAAAATGGATGATTGGGACTTGAAAATACCAACAATACTATGGGAATACAAGAACACATGCAAGAATTTGATATGACAGACACCATTCATATTGGTTTATGGACAAGAAATTGTGGTGCCATTAGAATTTTTGGTACCCAGTCTGTGCGTAGCAACAATTACCAAAATGACAGAAAGAGGCGAAGTACAGGAGATGTTAAGTCAATTAATGGAAATGGAAGAGGATAATATTCTGGTAGGATTTCACCAGGAAGTACAAAAAGCAAGGGAAAAATACTGAAATGACAAACATATTAAAAATAAAATCTTTAAGGAGGGAGACCTAGTTCTTCTCTATGAATATGATTTTTTGCAACACTCTGGTAAGTTTAGAATTCATTGGCTAGGTCCATATGAAGTAAAAATTGTCATAGATGGGGGATATGTGCAACAAAAGGACCCAGGAGGAACATAACTGAAAGGAATGATCAATGATAGTAGACTGAAATTGTACAGGGATAGTCGACCTACTAACTCTTAAGAGTTACAACGCAATAAGAAAGTCACGTATATAGTGTACTATAGTAGATATTAGGAAAGAAAACTAATAAAAAGAAATAAAAAAGGGAAAAAGAAGAAAAATGAATACAAAAATAGAAAAAGGAAGAAAAACACAAAGAGAGGTAGAAGTTGACTGAACAACAGGAAAGTGGGAAAAGAGTCACACATAGCAATCATTGCGACAAGATAGAAAGACAATGCACAAAGAAAATTGGACTCGACGCAAATGCAAGAAAAAAATGAAAAACAATAACAATTGGGGATATAAAGTGTGGAAAGCATGCGTTAGTTTGATACTTAGTGATTTTTGAGCACAAAGCAAGATACAAGTGCGTGACCTAGATATAATTGTGCAGAGAAAAGAGTGAGGGGTCAAATTGGATAAAATATGACACCACAAAATTTTGGCAGTCCAGGCCAGTACGTACAGGTTACCTGACATGGCCAAAGGATGAAGGAAAGGATGAGGGAGCCCAAGAACTTCATCAAGCTCAAATATGTTACCACTTCTAAGACAAAGTCAATCAACTCGACATGAGTTGAGGAGGAGATATCGACAGTGGAACACGGGGAAGTAGGGCAGAGTTCTGGGACTCAAAATGATATTCCAAACCCTAATCTTGAAACACCCGCTAAACCTCATGAAATGAACTGTCAACAACAGGGACGCGATGAAAAATAGGTGTTGGTTGAGGAAATCACCAACCAGCTGGACTCCGAAGGGGAAGAGGATGACACATAAACAACAGAGGCATGACCATTTACTATCGGGAAGAAAATAAAGGTGTAGAATGCCACAAACATTATACTTCCATACCTCTCAGACAAAGTGGTCACTATGGATGACATGTTTGGAAAAGTACCAAAACTTAGGTACTCGTACCATGACGTGCACGATGAGAACAAATTCCTGTATTTGGATGAGGAAGCCTACCTATCAAATAAAGGGGAAATTGGACCCCTAGGAAAACCAATAATAGAGCCCACGCAATGGATAACAAGGCTATACAACTCTGGGATAATGAACCTCCTAGACATACCACACTTCAGGCACACTAAAAATGCCGAGCTTTGCGTCAAACAATTGATATCTTGGGTACATGGAAGAATCCTTTGGATGTATAGGCTGGTACAACTTGATGTGGTATCAATCACCAAGATTATAGGATTACATATAGTAGGTGCACAATGAGAGGAGTACTTGGAAAACAAGGCACACAAGAAGGATATCGCTGAGCTAGTAAGAGCACAATTCGACACCAACATGGGAAATATGGGAATTGGGCTCAAAGATATCAATGAAAATGTGACAAGGTTCATTGACAAGATCATGGATTGCAATCTACTAAGGAAGTGCAGGAAATAAGAGGCTCCAACATGATTCATCATAGTAGCCACGTAGTGTGTGAAGGGAGTAATGTTCAGTTGGGTGCCGTACCTCCTGAACCCATTTTTGATTGATTACAGAGATGCACAGGATAATGGAATCGATTTCCATTATTCTTGGCTCATTATTCTCATAGATTTGGAAGGATGGGAGGAGCCAAAGTATTCAACCTTTCTGGATAGGAAAATAAATTTCTATGCGGCCAAATATGAGTCCCTTTGGTAGGATAAGGACCAAAAACATTAGAAAGTAAATAACACAGTATTTGCGATGCTGCTAGACGAGATACAACAATGCACAACCAATTTGTGGTGCATTCCTGTGGAGGTGGTCCAGGAAACTAAAGGGATATCCAGGTTTAAGGCATCGAGGAACAACATGTGGATCCAGGTCGTAAGGGATCCAAATAAGGAATGGATGGAGATGCAATACTGCATCACAAGGGAAGAAATTGACTGGATAATCAAACATTGGCGAACATAGTGGAAGATTCCAGTAGAAAAACCAACAAAAAATCCAACGACAACACAATCCACCAAGCCCAAGGGGTAGGCTGAAGCAGGTCCCTCAAAAAAAAAAAACAACCCAGCTGATAACACTAGGAAGGATGCAGTGCAGAATTAGGAATCATGAAGTAACACGGTGCCAAAAAGACCAAGGAGGACAACAACAATGACCAGGAAAAATAGTCAACATGATGCCAGAAATGGGGACACATCACAGGCTATCGAGGAAAGGATACATGTGACAATGAGTGGGGTACAACCCTCATATATGAAAAGGAAGAAAACAGAGGTAGAGGAGGCACACAAAAAGAGGAAGTATACCATGGAAAACCTAGTCATCACCTTGATAGAGGATGATGTTGAATTCATTACAAACAAGGTCCAGGACAGGAGCGAAGAGGTGGTCCACATTGCAGAGGCATAAAGAGAAGAGATCATGGGTAAATGCATAGAAGTACATGAAACTCTACAAAAAATATAGATTTGTGCAGTACCACAGACCATGATGCAATAACATGAAAAGACACAACGAACCCCTGCGCAGAAAGAAAGAGAGGAGACAGTTCAAATAGTAGTACAAGGCAGGGATACATTCAAATTCACATGAAAAATGGTCAGAATGGATCAATAAACTGCACAAAAACTCATGACCAATTTGAGGTAGTCATGGCGTAGATACCCACCAAGGAACTATATAGATTCTAGGCTAGTATAATGCAAGAAGTACAATCCAGAGCCCACGTGGATGCCACTAACTTGGAGGTGGGTAGGGGAGTCATAGAAATGTTAAAAATTACCTGTGAGCAATTGACCTCAAAGAAAGAGGAGGAGAATGAATGCATTGACAAGCTAGAGAAGGGGATAACAATGGTATACGACCACATCCTAGATAGCTCGCAAGCACCAGAGAGGAGTGCAGAAGAAAAGATAAAAATCATTTCATAGACAATTGAGGGATATAGGAAGGAAATCGAGGAGCTAAAAGAAAGACTTAATCCTACAAATCCTCCCGAGGTTCAAGAATAAAGAGAAAAACAATCCTCACTCTAGATAGTGGATATGGAAAATGAAGCAAGGGAAGTCGCAGAATTGTTCGACAGAACCGCATAGATTTGGACCATTTTGGAAGAGGTTGAAAAGCTCCAATAGTGGGACCAACAATTGGATAAAATCAGCGTGATCATACATGAGTTAAAGAAAAGGAATAAAACCATGAGAATTATGGAGCGCTTGAAGGGCACCTAGGAAATGAATACTTTGTAGACAAAGTTAAAGACAACACAAACAAATAAGAAAGAAAGACAAGCCCATTTGGAGCCCCTTCAAGAACAAGCATCATAGATGATTGTGCAATTGAAGGAAGATAAGAAAATCATGGCACATGTACATTAAGAGAGTGCAACATTACTACAGGAACGTATAACAAACCGGGTAGTCGAGGCACTAACAAACAAAGCTATGCACATGAAGGAAAAAGGAAAAGAACTAGTAGATAAGTTCCACAGCTTGGAAAAGGCTATATAGGGAGCGCACACCACCTGAGTGGTTCGGGATGAGCCACATGTCATTATTGGGGGCTTGTTGAGTGTAGACCTATTTTGGGAAGAAAATCTATTTTGGGCGCAGAACTATTTTTGGGAGAGAGATCTGTTTTGGTGAAAGACCTATTTTTGCAAAGAAAGACCTAATTTTGGAGCGCGCGCAATAGGTGGCAAGAAAGCAACATGCTGAAAAAGAAGGAAAAAAAACGTGGCACATAGGCAAAAAATCTTAATCGTGATAGGGTTAGGGTTTTTGACAAATATCGTAACAACTATAAGCCTATAAAGTAGTATAAATAAGGACCTAGTAGGTCTAGGAGAGGAGAGGAGAAGAGATGTCAGTTAAGTATTAAGAGTTAATTGATTGGAAAACAACTTATTGTAACAAGTCTTGTATAAAGGTCGTATAAGTTAGTATTTGAGGGTTAGGTCACATGCTGAGGAGCCTGGTGTGATCTAATCAACTTCACAGAGGGTTCCTACCCTCATTTTTATTGTATTACTGAAGATGTAATGCGCGCAATGCGAGATTTTGCAGAAGAATAAATAAAAGAGCAGAGAAGCCAGATCTTTGGGGATGTAGCCCCAGGAGGGGGTGAACCATGGTAAACCTTGTGTTCTGTGTGATTTTTAATGAATTATTTACTTTTCTATTTATCATTAGCTTAAGAATGAATGTTTAAAGTATCTATATTAGCATGCATGCATAGGTTTAAAGATGAATAAATCATAGAAGTAGATGAATGATTAGCAAGGATAATGCATAAGGAATAAATAACCCAATCAAAATCCCCACTCATTCCTAGACTACAAACACCTGAGTATTGTAGTCCCCCATAAAAGCTATCTCGGGTGAGAATGTGCTATGCATCCTGTGCGTAGCATTGCCTTCTGGTTTACTAGGAGGGATGATAGTTTGAGGGTTTTGTTGGAAAATTGTTTGAGATCAGAACTTGGGTCAGCCTAAGAGGAAGTAATCCAACAAACCCATACAAAATTTATGTAGGAAACTAAGAGACCACTAAGTCAATATGACTTAGTTCCTTATCTTTCTCTTTCAATTCTGTCGTGGGGAACTCTAAGGCTCCTATCGCTATTCTCATTACATGACTTTCTCTTGATATGATAGATGTCATATTTTACACCTTAGCTATTCGTGTTGTAATCTCTACTTGCACTAGTTTTCTGGTTTGTACTGTTGGAAGTTTCTTGGTCTCCAAAAATTATCGCAATACAACAATCTATTCTTGCATATCTGAATTCCTTTCCTCTTGTTGTTTTTCCACACACTCAAAAGCTTCATATGTTTCTTCCTTAACTTGGTCTACAATTTTATCCAAGTCATTTTCTGTGAGGGCTTGAATAGTTGGTGTTGGAGATACTTCACACACACCTAGGATTTATTTTTTCTAAGGTTTTCCGTATGTTTATTAGTCATTATTTAGTCTCCTATAGTTTAGCGAGAATATTCCTTTTCCTACATTCTAGGAGAATATTCTCTTCAGTTCACACTTTAGTTTGATTAGTTGTGTGGAGTCTAGATGCCACATCGGTTTCATCACCATGCAACATTGGAATCATCACCAACTAATGCGCATTGTCCTTGGGATTATCACTAGACTAGCACATTACTCATGATTCCTTGATCTCCTCCTCAACTTACTCTGTTTCAGTCAGTTAACTGAAGACTAAGAGACTAGTTAACTCAAACTAGGTGGCAGTTTACTCCCATAATTGTTGGTGTGTGTCTAGATCACTCTAGAACACCACTATGGTGCATTGGATTCTTCTCCAGTGTGTATTAGTTGAGTTATACAGAGTATGTCATTTGCAAATTATCATTCATTCATTTGGTTAATAGAATTCTTCCATTCTTTCTCTTCTGTTTTTCTCTTTTCTCATTTCTCTGCAATCTGTGTATGTATTTTTTCTATCTAGATCTTATCTGTGTAGGTTCATCCACATTTACATGGTATCGGAGTTGAGAAATTTCTAGGAAAAAGACACACCAAATTCTTTTTGTAGGTACCGAAGATTTAAGACAACGGAAAAATGAAATTTCCAAAAGAATTCATTCTTACACTATACAATTTCTTTGCATGGAAAGAAAATATAATAGTGCATTTTTGAAGAAAAAGGTTATATAGGTTAACCATGAACACAGAGACCAAACCCACATCAGCCATAGAAAAATCCAAGTATCTGAATTGAATGGATGAAGAGTTTGGAACTATTTGCAGTCTCATTTTTGCTGAACTCCTCTTTCACATGTCCTCCTTTAAAACCCCCAATGAATCCTAGACTACCATGGAAGGTATTTTTGGAAAATAGGACAATATGAGGGGACACATTCTCTAGGTGGAATTGCTCACTTTGGATCCAAAAATATTAGACAATCTCCAATATTTCTTTACCAAATATAAGGATGTGTTGTCGCAACTCAAGGCTTGCGGGGTTGATAAATATAAATAGGAGAAACAAATGGTTCATACCATTCTCTTTGTTGGATGCATGCCTAGTCAAAAGAAAAGGCTATTTTGGGAAGAGAAGCATGCAAGGAGGAAAGGACAGCTAGAAGGAAAAGCGACACGTGTAATGGAATCAGGCAAGGTGCCATGCAAGGAATACCTAACGATGCTAGGGTTAGGGTTTTTCTAATGTCTTGTAATGGATGATGAGCCAAGAATATAACTAGGTAATACATAGAGGGATAGAGGGGTCGAATCAGAGAGAAAGGAGAGGACATAGAGGGTAGAGAATTGTAAGAATTGCACTACTCAGTAAGCTGGTTAGCTAGGGAGGTAGTGAGCGACTCGATCCTGAGGATTATATCGCATGTTGAGGAGCTTGGTGCGATCTAGTCAGCCTCACGAAGATCGAGGAGTCAATGGAAGAGAGTAATACCTAAGATTTTAAACATGCGTGACGTGATATATTACCAAACCATAATAAAATCTTGAGAGCCAGATCTTTGTGAACATATGCTAGAAGGGGGTGAACCATGGTAACACCCGTGTTATGTGAATGAATGTATGCATATTTATGGTTGATTAATTGTTGAATGTTAGATGAATGAACCAGTTAGTTAGATCTGATATTCCACATGCATGAATAGAATGAAAACTATAATTAGATGTTAGACTGAGTGAATAAATATGACAGAGTACAACCACAGATATCCACTCATTCCCAGGTTGCAAACACCTGATTATTGCAGCCACCCATAGAGATATCTTGGGTGAGACTGCACAGTACACTCTATGTGCTGCGTTGCCTTCTGGTCTACCAGAGGGGCCAATAATTTTAGAGGGATTTGTTAGGAGCTTATCAAATCTGAACCAGGGTCAATTTATGATGGTAAGGTAGGATATGAATAACCCATAAACAATCCTAAGTAGAAAATACAAAGACTAATAAAAGGGTAAAAAATACCAACAAATGGTTCTGTTGTCAGTTGGTTGGAAGAGAATGGGATTGAGTATATGATTGTTGGCATAGGGGAAGACCCAGGGTTCAGATCCAAGAGCCCACCAACAAGCCCTAACTACTTCCCCTTTCGGAAACACCTGCGAAGCAGATGCAGTCTCACCTGAGATAGTTATGAGGGGGTTTTAGGACAGAGATGTCTACAACCAAAGGAAATGTCAAGTAGATCTAACGCAAGAACAACACAATTCTCATATATTACTTATCAACTTAGATCTATTCTTCACATCTACTTATCATATCTAAAGCAGTAATGAAATCACAGTATATCAAGGACAGAGATAAAATATGAGTCACACACAACACAGGATGTACGTGGTTCACCCTCTCTCTAGGGCTACGTCCACATAACTATGCTATAATATATTGAGGTAAAGCATACAATTATTTTCTACACTCTTAGCTAGCAGATCTCTTCTCTTCTCCTCTCTTTCTTTCCCCTCCCTGTGCACCCAGTTGCAGGGTTGATCTTCACACCCAACTGAAGATGTTACAATACCAGAAAGATCTCACTCTTATCACTTCTCTCTCTCGATAAAATACTCACTCACATCAACAATACAACTAGATCAAAAACAATATCGTACCAACCCAAAATAAAAACCTGACCCAGGTCCTTTAGACCTTTATTTATACATTACAATATCTCACCGACATGCTTAGGATGAAACCTAGGTGTCCAAAACCCTAGATACAAAAACCCTAGGTGTCTAAAACC
>ML777951.1:0-14355 GCA_009831015.1 Picea engelmannii
TTCTTTCTTTAATTATGAAGATGAATCTTTGTGTTATTATGTGATTGATGAGTAGAGTTGAGTGAATTATTTTACTTGCCATTGTTTATCACATGCATGTTTTCTTCTGATAATTTGTATCTCAGTCAGTAATTGGAATACTCACACGGTTAACGTATTATTACTAGACCCGTGGTAGATGATCATTGCCTGCACGCTAGAGTAAAGGGTTATCCCTAACTCAACCTCTTCTCTAGTAGTTTAGTTTGTTCCCATGACTTGATCTTATATCAGTCCTACCTAAGAGAAAATACAAAAAGAGAACGTCCAAACCGAAGGAGAGAACCTTCACAAGAAAACATAAATCCCATCGATTATTTTGGCTAGATCGCAAGATCTGGAGAACGATTCCACCATTAAATGCTGCAGAGTCTAATTGGGCCTCGGTGGCGGGTTTGGTTCCTGTTGTTGAATTAATGGGATTTAGGACCCATCAACAGAATTGGCACTAGAAGGAGGGCTTGAAGAATGAATGGTTGAATACATATTCCATATAATATTTCAGACAACCTGTAGATTCAAAACAACCCACATGCATGGCTAGGTATTCCCAAGACAACCCACACACATTGATTACTCCTGAAACGAGTAACTCACCCCAACCCGAGGAAGAACTCTTGTTCCCTGATATACCTTACGCTCTTCCTGACGAGGAACTAAATCAACTTAGAAGAATCACAAGAGCATACACCCGACATATCGGTGCGCTGCCCTTAGCTCCGATACTTCCTCGAAGACAAAAAATAAGCAGACCAGTGGTCGACACCCCTGACCAGGTTTTTGTGCACACAATAGAAGACCTAATAGATTTCACAATCACCGAAATCGAACATCCTCTTAATCTAATCCCTGAAACGCCAGCCGGGGACGTCTCTGGGCCGGAGGATTTTTCGGAAGAAGAACAGTTTAACTCAGGATCCGAAGATATGGAAGACAACAACGACCATGATGAAGAAAGGGGAAACCCACCTCAAAAAAATCAACCTTGGCTGGCCAGAGATGCTTTGGCCATCCCAGGGCGAGTCCATAACCTTCCCCGACATCTAGAGAAGTTACTTCCTAAATTTGACCCGGAAACCTCAGGACTACCTGAAGATCATATCAAGAAATTCATACTGGTTATCAGACTGATGAATGTCCAACATGAAAACGTAGTTTGCAGGCTGTTACCCTACACTTTTGAGAATTCAGCTTCCGCATGGTATTTTAACTTACCTGTAGGATCCATAACTAGTTGGACGAAGTTCCAAACAGATTTCCTAGATAAATTTGCAAAAGAAACTACTACATGAGCTTTGATGGCTAAATTATTCACCGCCACCATGAGTTCAAAGGAAAGGGTCAAAGACTTTAATCAAAGATTTACCACCATCTTAAGCAAATTCCAACTTGAAGCTAAACCTTCTCAGGAGTTTCAAATCGAAGTATACGCTAATTCTCTCCTAGCTTCTATTTCCATGTTTGTGAAGAGGGTTGCCAAACGAACACTGGCTGAGAATTTTGAAGAAGTCAAAACGATAGAGTTCCAAATGAAAGGATGCAAAGAAAGTAAGGTCTCTTTAGTTAAGAAGGAAGTTCAACCTCCTCCCATAAGAGGACTCTTGTTAACTAGACCCACAGGGAAACAAAAAGAACAAGGTACTGAAAAAGGTAATGGAGACATAGAAGACCTGCAACGCATAGTCAAAAAACTATCCAATGAAATCATAGACATGAAGAGAAGTGCAGTGGAGGGAAACCAAGGTCAAAGGCCTTATAATCCTTTATTTAAAAGGAACCCACCGTTCAAAGCAATTGAACCTCCCCCTAGCTAACTTAAATATTGATCTGGGAAATGTAGCATCTGATTCCTTCTGTACTTATCACCAAGAAAACCACTCTGAAAGAGACTTCCCTCAATGGGTGGATGCCATGAATTTGATGGCCAATCGATTTTTAGACGAAGTCTCTCGCACTGAACAATCAAGCGACTCCAACATGAATATCACTGATTAGGAAGAAATCGATCCCTCAGAAGAAACAACCATGTTAATATGGGATCCTGACCTAGCCATGCCTTCCGACGACATGTTTGAGGTTCAAGAACCACCTGCTAAAGTCTTGGCTGTGCAAACATGAAGTCGGGGTCAACCTGTCTCTAATGAGCTTATACTACCCAAAATTCAGAAGGAAGATCAACTCTCGATCACCCGAAAGCACCTTTTGCTCCCCGTAAGAACCCTATAAGCATCCATACCCGAGAATCGCCCAAGATAGATTACAACGTAGTTGAATATTTAAAGAAGTTGAAAGCTAATATCTCAGTTATGGACCTGTGTAGAATCCCTCAGCAAAAAGACTTCCTGCTACAAGCTTTGAAATCAGTAGAGAATCCTGCAACAAGCAATGATCAGGGAAGCAAAATAACTCCCTAAGATCTAGTAAATAAACCAACTGTGAACACTTGTTCTAAAGATAAGAAGGGAAAACCTTTTGTTCCACCGTTCCTATTAACATTTGAAGTCTTCAACAAAAATTTCCATAACTGTTTGGTTTAGTCAGGAGCATCCTATAATGTTATGCCACTGTCTATTTTAAAAAAATAAACGCGGTCCCTCTCAAAAGTGACAAACATGTAATACAACTAGACAGAACCCAGGTCAAGGTCACGGGAGAACTCAAAGATGTGATGATCATAATAACAACCCATCCTAAGTTTGTGCAAGTGATTGATATCATTGTAGTAGATATCCCAGAAGCTTATGGGTTATTATTAAGCCGAGATTGGTCTAAGAAGTTAAACTGATACTTTAGTACATACTGGGCGCACCTTTGGCTACCATTGAAGGGACACACAAATGTGATCAAAATTGATAGGGAAATATATCTGAAACATACTGTCACTGACCTAGAAACCCTAAACAAACCCTCATTGACGAATTTCCCTGTGCTAGGAAATTATTCCTGTGATTCGTACTTGAAGAACTTTTCCCCTCTCCCATCTAATGTCCCTCTCGCCCAAAACTCCGAAATGATTTTTCAAGAGGAATTGTCGACGACGATGGAAGAAATTCTCTTTTGCCAACAACCTGCGTTTGAAATCACAGAACTCATAGGGGGGAAAAAGGAAAGTAACATAAAAGAGAAGATGATACATGTTTCCCGTAGGTTTGGACCATGTATTTTGATGGATCTAAATCGCGAGAAGGGTCAGGAGCAGGGTGTATCCTCAGTAACCTGAAAGGAAAATGACATTTTCTATCCTGTAGACTAGAATTCAAATGCACGAATAACACTGTCGAGTATGAATCTCTATTAAATGGGCTAAAGAAATCCATAGACTTAAACGCCAAAGACTTGAAGGTTTTCGAAGATTCTAAAATCATTGTCATACAGATAAGGAACACTATACATTGCAACTCTCCGCACCTGAAGAATTACCAACAAGAAGTGCACAGGCTAATAGAGCATTTTGAAGCTTTCAACATTTCAACGATTCCCAGAGCAAAGAACATTCTTGTTGATTCTCTGGCCAGCGCTGCTTCAAGGTTTTCACCTCTAGAAGATTATGAAGCCTCTCGCTTTACTGTGGAATTTCTTTACAAACCATCGGTGCCCAACAATATTTCTAATTGGAAGGTCTTTGAAGGAGATGAACATATCATAATTTTTTTGACTAACCAAGATAATTTCAAAGACTTGGATATTGACGATGAATTATTCCAGGAGCAATTGATGAAAATCAACCCTCATATAAATCAGTCGATCGACAAATCAATGTCTCACACGATCTTGAAGGGGATAACCAATTTAGAAAACCTTCTTGACATAAAAGAAAGATTTAAGGGGTCAAAAAATGCGAAGACCAATAGTTCCCGTCCCATGCATGAAACTATAAATCTCAGAACCCCGGAAAACCCAAAAAACGTAAACCTCGGTAGGAAAATATTTAAAGAGGAAAGAAAAGTCTATCTCAAACTCTTCAGATAGTATCAAAATGTCTTTTCGTGATCCTACCGAGATCTGAAAACTTATGATACCCATATCATTCAACACACTATCCCGTTAAAACCTGAAGTAAAACCCTTCCAGCAGAAGCTCCGAAAGTATCACCCTTCCCTGGAACCTCTCATGTGTCAAGAGTTGAAGAAATTGTTAGATGCCAAAATTATCTTCCAGGTTAGGCACTCCGCATGGGTAGCAAATCTGGTTCCTGTGAGGAAAAAGTCGGGTGGAATTCACCTATGCGTAGATTTCAGAAACCTCAACAGAGTTTCAGAAAATGACAACTACCCAGTCCCACCAATGGAGCAACTCTTGCAGACCGTGTCTGGCTTTGAGATTTTCTCCCTGGTGGATTGTTTCTCAGGTTACAACCAAGTTCTAGTTTCAGAGGAAGACCATTTAAAAACTACCTTCCAAACCAAGTGGGGAAGTTTTGCTTACAAACGCATGCCCTTTGGGTTAATCAATGCATGAACAACCTTCCAGAGGGCCATGGACGTAGCATTTAGGGGACTAATCAATGAGTATGTAGTAGTGTACTTGGACGACGTGACTGTTTATTCAAAGAACATGGAAAATCACATGCAACACTTAACCCAGATTTTCGAAAGATGTAGGAAATGCATAATATCCTTAAACCCTAAGAAAACTATTTCCGGTGTCGAGGAAGGTAAGTTGTTGGGCCACATCATATCTCAAAAAGGCATTCGCATAGAAAAAGAAAGAATTAAGGCTATAGCTCAGCTTCCATTGCCGCACAACAAGAAAGCTATGCAATCGTTCTTCGGGCAAATCAATTTTGTGAGGAAGTTCAGTCCCGATTTCGTGGAGACTATCAAACCCCTACAAAAAATAATTCGTAAGGATGTCGAGTTTAAGTGGGATGATGAACGAAATGAGGCTTTCAACAATATTAAGACTGCGATATCTCAAGCTCCAGTGTTGCGAAGCCCTGATTTTAGTTTAGATTTTTTTCTCTATACTTTCGCCTTTGATCAATCATTAGCCGCAATATTGAATCAGAAGGATGATGACAACAACGAGGCTCCGATGTCGTTCATGAGCACTAACCTCCAAGGAGCTGAACTTAACTATCCTGCTATAGATAAACAAGCTTATGCAGTTTATAAGGCAGTAAAACATTTCAGATCTTACATCCTCAAGAACCACACCAAAGTAATCATGCCTCACCCTACAGTCTGATCCCTGTTTACTCAACATGAGATGGGGGAAAGGAGAGGAAATTGGATGGAAGTAGTTCAATAATTTGATCTAGATATAAAACCTGCTAAACTAGTTAAAGGACAAGGGTTATGCAAATTGGCAACTGAATCTCAAGACCAAGTAAACGAAGATCCCAGATGGGAGAATGAAATGGAATTATGGTGTGGTGAAGCTTCATACATTTCCTCGGGATGAGAGTCTTGGTATGAGAAATTGACTCATCTCCTACACCATGGAACTTGTCTAGATAACCAACCCTAGGGAAAGGAGATCTTTCAAATTGAAATCTGTGCAATATTGCCTCATAAATTCGGTACTCTTCCGGGTTAATTATGATGGGGTAGTTTTGAGATGCCTTGAATGTGAAGATGCATATAAGGTTCTGAAGGAGCTCCATGACGGCCCTGCCAGTGGAAATTTTGCAAGAGACACCACCACTCATAAGATACTGAGAGCTGACTATTATTGGCCCACTTTGTTCAAGGACGCTCACACATACGCTAGAAACTGTAAAACTTGTCAAGTAAGTGCTAGGAGAGAAAAGAGAGCAGCAGTCCCACTCCAACCGGTGACCATTTCTAGGCCTTTTGAGCAATGGGGGTTATACATCACAGGATAAATTACACCAAGTTCTTCAACATAAGTACATACTCACTGCCACCGATTATTTCACAAAATGGGCAGAAGCCATTCCTCTGACCCATGTAAACGAGAAGGTGGTAATCCAATTCATAGAATAACAACTAATCACAAGGCTCGATGTCCCTTCTGTTCTTGTTTTTGATAATGCAACTTACTTTTATTCCACCTTATTAACAGAGTTTTCCCTAGACAAAGGAATCGTAATTAGATACTCTGCAAATTGTTATCCACAGGGAAACGGAGTGGCATAATCAACCAATAAAAAACTGGTAAGAATATTAAAGAAAACGGTTGTAGACAACCAACGGAATTGGCATAATCTACTCCATAATGATTTATGGGCAGATAAAGTTACACCCAAGGAAGCTATAGGTAATTCCCCATACTTTCTAGTATACAGACAGGAAGTCATTCTCCCAAACAGGTTATATCTCCCATCTCTTCAACTTGCTCAAAAGTCCAGAGGGCATCCCTCATCAACCTTACAACAAAGAATTGACACCCTTCTCATGTTAGAAGAAGAAAGGGAGAAAGCTTAATCAAAATTCACAACCCACCAACATATAGTTAAAAGATGGTTTGACAAGTGTAAGGCTAAAGAGAAGAATTTTGAAGTAGGACACCTAGTCCTGAAGTGGGACAAAGAAAATGAGCTTAAAGGCATACATTCAAAGTTTCAAAATCTATGGCTCAGACCTTTTCAGGTGTCTGAGAATATTGGGTTAGGCACGTATCGACTATAGAATCCGAGGGGAGAACCTGATGCTCTCCCAATGAATGGCCAAGCCCTCAAACAATATTTTCATTAAAAAAAAAACCCCCTTAATTTTGTGTTTATTTCCGACGCGTTGTTTTGTCTTTTGCGATCATGCTTCTGAGATTTTGAAAGATTGTGTTGAAGCAAGACAATGGTTGACCTCAAATCATGCAACATGGTGAACTATATTCCTAACTCGTCTCTCACATACAAACACAAGAAACGTTGAAAAACCTGTGGTTGTTTCAAAGGATTCTCTATCTAACCTATGTAAATGAACAACTTTGGGGAAATGCGGAAGTGTCTGCTTAGTGGTTTGGTAAGACCTTAAGGGAGAGAAGGAAAGATGGAAAGGACTACATGCACCTCGGAGATAGAGCTAGTAATCTTCACCTTAATCACCTCATATTTTTGCAAATGACAAACGTCCTCCTCTCCTAATCGCTCAAGGCATTCTACCGAAATAAAAATGAACTATATCAAATGAGCACAGACTAGGAGAGGGTATGTAGATAACTCCACTGGGGCTATGGACACTCGCTGGCAGCAGAGCAAGGTCTGTCACATCAACGTGACTCTGCCAGGGCTATGGACGCTCGTTGGCAGCAGAGCAACACTGTAGAAAATGAATGAAGGGAACTAAAGGGCCTAGTGCCAGTGAATTCTCTACTAGACTCTTGTCAAAAGAGGGCATGAGTCAGGGTTACAGGAAAACAAGGAGGAATAAAGTTTGAAAACCCCACAGGCAGACCTAGAGGCACCAATCGGAGAATTTCAAATGCAAGGGTAAAAGGGGCTCTGATTTAACACAAGTTAAGTTCTCTACTAGTTTTTGCATCAACCGGGCTTGAAGGAGGAACATAGATTCTGCTTTCGCCCAATAAGTCGCCATTTGTTGAGCATTCAACACACCCTAAAAAACCTATGTCAAATTTTACTTTTTGGGTACCACTTGATCTTTTGCACTGTCTAATTCGACTTCATTTTGGAAAATGTTGCCTTTGCTTATCATCTTGACTCTCATCAAGTCTTTTCAAAGTTTGCTTGAATCTATGAAATCTATGAAAATTCATGACTTAAAAGGCTTACCTTTTTAAAAAAGAATCAACATCCAAAACATTTCACCCGATGCGCTCAAATTCAACATTGGAAAGAATTAAAAGATGAATGAAAATCACTCGAACAAATCGTAGTCGCCGAGCGTAGATCTTCACCGGCATCAGCAAAGGGAAGTTTTCTTTCACGAAAAGCATCACACAAGGATATCGCCGACAACCGATCCTCTTCGGCATCGGTAAAAGGCAAAAAGAGTAAACGTTAACAAAGAAAGAAATGATATCGCCGATGGTCGATACCCGACGCGCTTAGCGAAACGAAGAATACCAAACCGCGACGAACGTTCAGACCACGCGAAAAGTTTTCTCCGATCGCCAACTCCCGAAACATTTTGGCATCGAGAGTTTTGAAGATGCTAACCCAAAGGAAAATATGCGATAGGTTTATCCCCGATCGTGGATCCTCGATACCTTTTTGACATCGGTTATCCCAGGCTTAGTTTAAAAACGCACAACTAGAAGAAAGTCCCGACTCCAACTAATGCTCACGAGTTAAGTCGTCGGTCTTCATTGCCATGTGTCCCAATCCAATTTCTCCACGTCAACACCATACGATGAAATCGATCGACGTCGGAGGTTTTTCATAGAAGAACATCATCGAAAACACTCGTAACACATTGCCGATCCCCGACCCGCCCACTAGGAAAGCGACACGATGGGACGTTTTAGCGCTAGATACATTTAGATCCAGAGCATTTAAGGGATGAATTTACCGATAGAACACATCACCCTCCGCGCCTCCGCCGTCAACCCATGATGAATTAAATTGTAGAGATTCGACGGTAGGTTTGTTCGAATTTCACTCATCACTCGAATTAATTGGCTAATACGACCGATAAGTTTTTCCTTGTTTAAATTCTTTAGGGCCATGGTTAACGAGACCATTCTGCGTGCAAAGGAGCTTTAGAGCATCCAGAGGAATAAGCCGAGCAATTCAAAAGCTTCCGATATCCTGTAAGTATCAAATAACCAGGTTTAGCGAGCTTTACAGATATGTACAAGTTTGGATTTTTCATGCTTACGCTTCATACATATATTTTACCCAGCGTTTCTCTATGCAAAGTCTTTAAAGGATTTTATGTTTCGATTGCAGGAAATATGACTCCGAGTGTGAAGAGAGCCAAGTCAAAATCAACAAGGCAATGAAAGATATTGGACTCCCCGAGTTTTTCACACCCGACGACTTTGTCGACCTACGTGACATAGTCAAATCACATATCGAGCAAGAATCAACATGGGATGAAGAACTAGAAAAGGTGACAGACATATCGCCAGGTCAAGTGCGACAGTTTATCAAACACCCGATCAAAGCTCGGGATATGCTGCAACAATTAAGTGCCAGTCTAGTCAAGTATCAGGCACATGCGGTAGAGATAAGGGAGATTTACGCAGCCTCGATGGAGCAACATAGATTTCCATACGCCAACACCTGCGAGGAACTGTTCATCAAGTGGTCAGAGTACGAGAAGAATCACCCTTTTAAAGTGATATCTTGAGATGACTCTTAGACAAACTGATAAGAGAGAACGCCACATGGAAAATTTGTTTACTTATATATACTTTAGCCATTATTTTTAGTTAATTTTATGTTATAAATAAGAGCATCGACCGATTAGTAAAAGGTTGATGGTTGTTGCAAGAAACTCTCATTTTTGGTTTTGTTAAGAATTATTTTGGAGCTGCCTTTAATTAAGAAGTCCTTCTAGACCAGAGACAAGTTTATGTTTTCATCAAATGTGTGTATGATTGGATGTGGAGTATAACTATTTTCTATCTCATCTCATGAATGGATGTTGTAACTAGTAAGAGCTATTAAATAGATTGATAAGTTATCTGATGCAATGTTTTACAGTTCTTTCTTTAATGATGAAGATGAATATTTGTGTTATTATGTGATTGATGATTAGAGTCGAGTGAATTATTTTACTTGCCATCGTTTATCACATGCATATTTTCTTTTGATAATTTGTATCTCAGTCAGTAATAGGAATACTCACATGGTTAACGTATTAGTACTATACCTATGGTAGACGATCATTGCCTGTACGCTAGAGTAAAGGGTTATCCCTAACTCAACCTCTTCTCCAGTAGTTTAGTTTGTTCCCACTTTGTTATTTAGTTGGTTTATATCGGCTTTATCTTGTATCAGTTCTACCTAAGAGAAAATACAAAAAGAGAACGTTCGAACCGAAGGAGAGAACCTTCACAAGAAAATGTAAAGCCCATCGATTATTTGGGTGGATCGCAAGATCTGGAGAACCATTCCACCATTAAATGCTGCAGAGTATAATTGGGCCTCAATGGCGGGTTTGCTTCCTGCTATTGAATTAAAGGGATTTAGGACCCATCAACAAAATCCTCACAAGTGTCACCACTATTTTGAAGTGTTGAGTCCTCAACACTGTCTGATAGGGAAGCTAAAGAACATGCACTATCATCTTGTCCATCAGATGCGTAGAAGTCACTAGACTTATTAGGCTGCTCTAAATAGGCATCTATGGTTTCATCCTCATGCATATCGTCATCCTCACTGTCGTAGTGCACCTCAACAATGCGCACCTTCCCTTTACCCCTACATCTATGATCTGGCTTCCAAGGTAGTTTGCAACTGTAGCAAAGTTCCTTGCTCCTAATGGGTGTAGGTTCATTTCGTGCTTCCTTCCATTTACTAGCTGGTAGTGATGTATCTACCTCCTTGCTATAACCCTAAATTGCACCATACATGCATACCTGGCATCGGGCCCTCTTACTTGCTATTTTTTCCAAGCCATCACTGAGCAACTCTTCTTAAAAACCATATTTTTGAAGATGTACGTGCCCTGCACCACTACTTCCCGTGTACACATGCTTGCTGAACCACTACAACTTGCGTACGTACGCTAGATGCACAATTACAACCTGCATATACCCACTAATGTTGCAAAAATTAAAAAGTTGAAAGGAATTCGTTGAGATTACGGGCTATTGGGTAGTTTTCCAACTTTCCCACCACCTATAGCCCGTCACCCAACTGAATAAACATCCTTTTGTCATATAAAAGGAGGTGTTTCGGTCTCATTCCATGGAGAAGCATAAGAATAGTAAAACTCTGTCCGTTTCACATCCCCTCCTTGCCCCGAGAATTTGCAGCCACCTTGTGAGTTTTGTGCTAGAATTGCCCATTCTTGCCTTTTTCCTCCATCATAAGCTTATGCCATTTCCCTAGAGAGAAGTGTGAGAGGAGAAATATATGTGGAAGCACAGTTGGAGCTTGGTGAAGAGCATCCCGAACCAGGTTCGAGGAGCAGTCACCGATCTCATTGTAAGTAAACTTTGTGATATCAATAAAATGAATACTTTTTCCCTCCCGCAATATGATGTGTTCAATATCTATGTTTGATTTATGTTTTATACTGACATCTAACATAGGGGATAAACATGAGATCGCTTGCAGAAAGGTAGCGGAGATAACCCCTCTAAATCAAACCAAGCGTAGTGGGGAACACATATTGAGGACTTGTCGTGGGATACTGTTGGTCTCATTTGCCACGGAGCTTCGTGGACCTCAAATCCATTCGAGGTCGTTAGTTGTCTTCCGGACCACTTGCTTCTGATACCCTCGATAGGTTTCAGGCTTAGTTACCCTGCTTCTCGCGGTCCACCCGACTGTCGACTATACTCGCCCGGTGACTATTCGCGAGCTGGCAACCTAGTTGCCTTTATTCTAGGGACTTACACGGGTGACTGTAGGGTATATCGTGGTACCTAGGGCAGATGTTGGGTCACACTTTGCAGAGTATACCCGGAGGGTGATTCCGTGTTCGAGTTTCACTTGCACCGATAAGTTTCTCTAGTGTTGGCTGACATTATTGTCCTTCCTACTAGATAGTGATCTGCTTGATTTTCCTTTAGGAACTCTTAGTGTGTGCTCTGTGCTCCCTAGTTTTTCATAGTGAGTTAGTTAGTCATTTATTTGGGTCTCTAACCTAGTGTGGTAGACTGCCCACTCCGTCGATTGTGAGGACTTTTCAGTCTTCTTCTTAGAAATGTGGAGCCGCCTCTTTATAGGCGTTGTTTTGATAACACTGGTTTTCCATAGTCAGTGTGTGAGACTTTTACGGACTTGAACGATCCCACAAAGGGAGAACCTATGCATAATATATTCATGGCTAAAGTTACTGACGATACCAACCAAGGAACCCCTTCACAAGGGGATTCTTGTGCTTTTCCTTTCTTCAGAAATGTTTGTACACACATATGACACACATTTGTACACACATATGACCTTATTATAAAGATGTTATCTATGTCATCATGATGTTGATCCTCTACACATATGATCACCTTATTATAAATATGTAGGTCACTGTAAATAAACATATCATAATTGAAAGGAGTAGCCAAAATATAAAAAATTGACAACTTAATGTTTGGTATGCTGTAGGTAAGACAATTACTTGTCAGGACAAGGATTTGTCACAATGAACTAAAATGATAGGAATCTTGCTCAATTAAGAGCGGTATTAGAGGCGAGGGGCGATGGAAAATGTTATTTCCCTTGCTATGATTGCAAAGGCTTGCAAGATAGAAGACTTTTAATAACAACAACCCAAAGACATTGTAGGGAGAAGGGGCACGTCGAAGGGGGTTATGAATATCGTCCCTTGGTAAGAGGATTCAATATTTAATGTATTCTCTATAATAATCAGTATGTCATGAATTTTAGTAATATTTCTTATCGATATTTTTATATTTTCTATACACACTAACTTTTCTATGTTGTTTTTAAATATATAGACGATGCCCCCAAAGTGTCGACCTCTAGAGAGTTATTTGCCAAGTACTAGCAGAAATACTACTTTACATGGAGATGAACTTCGAGATCATAATATTGAAGCTGCTGATCAAGTTATTAATGATGATATGGATGGAGATAACGTTAGTGATTCAAATCAGGAAGATGAAATACATAGATTGATCCAAGACACATTTTCTCCAATGGATGATGACAACCAGGATGATAGTCATGATGTTGATCCTCTACTCGAGAAGTCACGTCAACCTCTTTATGAAGGCTCAACAACAAATCTTTTATCTGCTATATTGTTGTTGGTGAACCTGAAGGTTTTGAACGGTTTATCAAACACATGTCTCACACAGATACTAAGGTATTTAATTTGTTAATTATTTATGCCTGCATGTTCACAAATACTTAAAAGGTTCAATTTTTTCCTATATTGCTATTGTTTTCTAATTTGTAAATTAGTATATTGGCTGATATATTGATGATTAATATTGTTTACATTGACTTATTGTTTAGAATTTTGTAGATTGTTAGGTGATGTTCTATTACCGACGTCAAATATTTTGCCACGCACATATCGAGAAATATCTGTGATTATGAAAGAAATTGGAATGGACTATCGGGCTATCGATGCATGTCCTAATGATCATATCATATATTATGGACAATATGCATTAGAAAATGAATGCCCACAATGTCAAATAAGTAGATATCGAACCGATAAAGCGTCAACGAAGGTGTCTCGCAAAGTTCTTCGTTATATTCCGATAATTCCACGTTTCCAGCGGTTGTTCAGGTGCCAAAGTATAGCATCGTTTATGGATTTCCATGCAAAGAACATAAGTCGAGAAGATGTTCTTCGAATGCCTGCAGATGGTTCTGCATTGAACTACATTGAAGAAAAGTGGCCAATTTTTAAAGAAGAACCTCATAATGTTAGACTTTCATTGGCAACTGATGGTGTCAATCCATTTGGAGATCTTCATTCTATGTACTCAGTGTGGCCTGTTTTTGTTATAAACAATAACCTTCCTCCTTGGATGTCGATCGAGAGAGAGCACCCAATGTTGGCAATGATTGTTCCAAGTATTTAATTATCTTTTATTTTCTTTAAAGCATGACAAAATATTTCATTTCTTTGTTTTGTGCATGGTAATTATTTCTTTTATATATATATCACGACATCTAGATAAGTATAATTAATGATGCAATCGGTTGAACCAATCAGGAAGGTACTAGGTTAAAGATATGAACGTATATATTGAGCCTCTCATCGATGAGTTGTTGAAGTTATGGGTTGGGGTCATTATGTATGACATCTCTAGACCAATAGGGCAAAGACGATTTCAATTCCATGGAATACTATCATGGACAATTCATGATGCTCCCGGGTTAACACATTTTTGTGGTATATTGTTACTTTATTTTTGTGATTTAATATTATATATATTTTTTGAAAAAATCATGCATTATTTTAGATTGTAACTCTAATTTGACGCTACATTTATTCATATATCTTGTAGGTATTCAAACAAAGGGTAAATTTGCATGCCCAGTTTATGGTCCTAGGATAAAATCTTGTCGTTCAAGGATTTTAGCAAAGGAAGTGTTTGATGAGTATAGGCACTTTCTGCATAAGAACCATAATTATCGAACTACAGACAAAGCAAAGTTCAATGGTAAAGAAGAAAACGAAAAAAAAACCACGAAGAATGACACCTCGCCTATGGAAGTTGGAATATATTAGAAATCGTCAAGGTACACAAATTATTTATGTATGACCTATTATATAAATCTTTGGTTAATTTCAT
>ML777951.1:26027-60329 GCA_009831015.1 Picea engelmannii
GTGGCATGTTGGCCAAATATCACTTTTGAGTCTTGATTTTGAGGTGGTTCTGCTAGACAATATTTATTATGTTCTATCTCCCAAGTTTCGGCCCTTCTAGGTATGAAACTTTCTTTTAGGTAGTTCTCTGATATTTCTTCTCTACAATTCCACAGGTCTGATCAAAATTGGATGTTCCAAGTGGAATTTACGGTAACGTCCTCACAACTTGCCATTTTTTGTCCTTTCCAAGAGATCTCACTTGTATAGAATGCCTCGCACAAAATAATTGATATCAAATTCTAAAACTTGCACCCAAAATACTACAGACTGTCCACGATCCAATGCAACTAGTCCCACTCAATTTGGATACTCTAGCAAGAAGTTATGCTTGTTTTACTTGGAACACCTTCTTGAGACTAATCAATAGGACTAGTCAGATACCCTATCTTACACAAGGTGTATATACAAATTTAAGATGACCCAGAAGCTGACCTTTTTACCAAAGATATATTACTAATTTATGTAAATGGCCTCTGGAGTTCAAGGTCTGAAACGTTACAGAAAAATTTTTATAGTGAAAATTCCGCAATGACTCATTTCAGGATGATTCCATAACCCTATCTTGTACAAGATGTATCTCTGAAAGTATAAGGCTTCAGGAGCTGAATTTTGAGCCCAACGTACCCTGATCCGTCTACTAAATACCCTTCAATAAGTTCCTTCTGAAACGTTGTAGAAAAAAATTTATAGCGAAAATTCCACGGTGTCTCAGATGTAGCAACGAAACCCGAAGACCTTGAGCTCTGATACCATATGTTAAGAACCAAACATCAATATAGCATGGAAAAAACTCAGGAAAAGTACCCAACACCTTGAAATAGAGATAATTTTAGATAATAAGCCTCTTCGATGGGGCAACCTTCTTTTACCCCACTTAAATGCTCAAGTACAAGATGATTCAAAATGAAAATGTCTCCTTGGTATATATAGGAGACTAGGAGGTATAATTACAACTAATGGCCTAAAGCCGACATAAATAAAATAGCATTACTAATATAATCTGCCCCAATTAAGGGGTAATGAGCCAACATTAGGGCTTAACACAATATCTTTCATTGCCTTGTTGATTTTGACCTGGCTCTCTTCGCACTCGGATTCATCTTTCCTGCAATCGAAACATAAAATCCTTTAAAGACTGTACATAGAGAAACGTTGGGTAAAATATATGTATGAAGTGTAAGCATGAAAAATCCAGACTGGTACATACCTGTAAAGCTGGCTAAACCTGGTTATTTGATACTTATGGGATCTCGGAAGCTTTTGAATTGCTCGTCTCGTTCCTCTGGATGCTCTGAAGCTCCTTTGCACGCATAATGGTCTCGTTAACAATGGCTCTAAATAATTTAAATGGGGAAAAACTTACCAGTCATATTAGTCAATTAATTTGAATGATGAGTGAAATTCGAACAAATCTACCGCCGAATCTCTGCAATTTGATTCATTGTGGGTTGACGACCGAGGTGCAGAGGGTGATGTGTTCTATCGATAAATTCAAACGGTCCTTTTGATTCGCACACAAATTAACAACTAATGCGAGATTTGGAATTAATTAGTCCCTTAAATGCTCTCGATCTAAACGTATCTAGCGCTAAAATGTCCCATCGTGTCATTGTCCTAATGGGCGGGTCGGGGATCAACAATGTGTTACGAGTGTTTTCAATCATGTTCTTCTGTGAAAAACCTTCGACGTCGATCGATTTCATTGTACGGTGCTGACGTGGCAAAAATGGCTTGGGACACGTGGCAATGAAGACCGACGACTTAACTCACGTGCATTAGTCAGAGTCGGGAATTTCTTCTAGTTGTGCGTTCTTAAACTAAGATTGGTATAGTCGATGCCGAAAAGGTATCGGGGATCGACAATCGGGGATAAACCTATCGTGTATTTTCCTTTGGGTTAGCGTCTTCAAGACTTCTGATGCCGAAACGTTTCGAGAGTCGGCGATCGGAGAAAACTTTTAGCGTGGTCAGAACATTCGTCGTGGTTTGGTCTTCTCCATTTTGCTAAGCGCGTCGGTTATCGGCCATCGACGATATCATTTCTTTCTCTGTTAACGTTTACTCTTTTCACCTTTTCTAACGCCGAAGAGGATTGGTTGTCGACAATATCCTTGTGTGATTCTTGTCATGAAATAAAACTTCCCTTTGTCGATGTCGGTGAAGATCGGCGCTCGGTGATTGCAGTTTGTTCGAGTGATTTTCATTCATCTTTTAATTCCTTCTGATGCCAAATTCAAGCGCATTGGGTGAAATGTTTTGGCTGTTGATTATTTATTTAAAAGTTAAGCCTTTTAAGTCATGAATTTTCATAGATTTCATAGATTCAAGCAAACTTTGAAAAGACTTAATGAGAGTCAAGATGATAAGCAAAGGAAACATTTTCCACAATGAAGTCGAATTAGACAGTGCAAAAGATCAAGTGGTACCCAAAAAGTAAAAGATGACATAGGCTTTTTAGGGTGTGTTGAGTGCTCAACAAATTCATATGTGTTAGCACCTGGTATGAGGTCATCCGTGGGGGATATTGTTCCTCCCATGGAGTTGAGCATGACACAGTCCTTACCTTCTTGGACATTTATGATAAACATGACACAGGAGGATATCAATAGCATTATGGAGGTGGTAGAAGAGCCTTGTGTAGCATTTGAACATAAGGGACATATGTATCTACAGGCCCATGAGGAGAGGCATGGATTGGAGCTAGTTGACTATATACATATCTATCAGTATGAGGAGAGCGAGTCACCTCTTTTGGGGAGTCTATTGTTAGATCAAGGTGTGGAGACTGACAGTTTGATGGGATACTCACTTCTAGGAGTAGTCTACAGTGATGAGGATGTGCTCCTTATTGGTCGGGATGACCATATCTCATGTATAGACACATATGTATGGGATCTAGGTGTAGATGACATTAATAGAGTGAGCACGTAGAAGGATACAACTGCCCATACATGATACAATGTGATTCAGATGGGGGTAACAGTTGTTGATGGAGTGCATTGGCATACATGAGGACTCAGTAGCACAGTGGACAGTGGGAAGTTCAGTGCCATATCTTTTTAGGAGTGTGTTGTTGAGTATTTCATTGTTGACACTGCCAATGAGAGGCATGAGGTAGCACCTCAACAATATTGTGATCAGGAGACACGACACTTGACGAGACAATTGAGAGTCAATGAGGACATGATCATGGCAGCTACTAGATGCATTGATGATACACATGCCTAGGTGGCATGTTATTGTTAGAGGGCCTCGATGGCACATGATAGTTCATATGGGGGGCTTGACATTGATGAATTCCATACACTCAGGGAGAGAATGAATGTGATGAGAGTCAAATACCATCAATTGTTGATGGATAGAGATTACCTATTGGAGGTTGACAAGATGTATCACAGAGCACTGAGGGAGAAGGAGATTGAGGTGGACCAACTCACTCATGAGTTAGCGAGCAAACAAGGATTCTTGGAAGGCACACAGACAACCCTTCAGGAATCAGGGTTCGTATTAGAGGATCTCCTTGATGATACTAGTTGAGGATCCACTACATCTATCTCAGCAAAGAGCCAGATGTTTACTTCAGCTACTTCGCCAGAGGATGTTGGTGGGTTGGTAGAGGAGCACCAGTTGATGGAGGTGCGTGAGGGACACCCAGGATCACTAATGGATATGGAGAGATGTGACCAGGAGACATTGGAGGATATATATGTTTCATAGGGACCACCATTCATGAGGGGTTCTGAGACAATTGGTCTTACACATACTTAGTGGAGCATGGATATTCCTCTCCCTTGCAGTAGTACATAGTTCTGGGAGATCACCTTCATAATAGCAGTAGCAATATGAGTGATGATGGAGGGAGAGTGATTGACCAACAGTCTGTGGAGTTACTGACTATTGTACCTGGTGGTTGGAGTTTAGTGATGAGCATAGGCGATTATTCACCATGGGTGCTAGTGGATGAGCTTTTGGTCAAGTTCTTGGGATTAACCAAAGTCTATGATACTTTCCAATCCTACATACAGTTGTCGTTATTTCAGTTAGCCTTCCCTGATACTTTCATCATAGACAAAAACATAGGGGGAGATAGACAGTGGTAGGGGATGTGGAGAGCTGGTAGGAAGAGACTACCCAATGAGAGTGACTTGATTATATACAATAGGGCATGGGTGGTTCATCTGAGACAGTCATATGAGGCTTGGGGCATGATGGAGAGCATCCTCGGTTGTGGGATGGAGTATGTTCTAGAGATGGATACAGGTTCATAGTCTCAGCAGGATGAGGACTGGGAACAAAGATGGACATGTGCTTCTGATGATATCTATGAGATTAGTTGGCAGGAGGTATGGTCACAACAAGCAACATCAGGGATCTTGAGGACCGTACATGATGTGCCTATGATTGGACAACCTGGCCATTTCAAGACTCGTCAGTAGGACAGAGAGAGATTCTCCTTGGGGAATATCGATGATGATGTCATGAGACACATGGGATTATGTTTGGTATGTCGGCATCATGAGTTAGGGAATGACTCTGTAGACACCCTTGTTTTAGTGTCGAGTTGGGAGAGTATGCTAGCTTCTCTCGACCTTGGGACACTAGAGACATATAATAGAGTTGACATTGTAGAGTTATTGTTGGATCATGAGACACCGTAGGTAGTAGTGTGGATTGGTAGGGAGGCCAAATTTATTGATTATGGACAGGACAACATGACTATCAACATACTACAGCCAGAGGTTTACAGTTTTGTGGGCACTGAGATACTTGCTATGACACCTTTAGAGTTATGTGATGCAGGATTTGGTGCTCTTCTAGAGCACATGAGGGTTTCAGAGACTTGCATTATTGATTCCTTCCATTGTTAGGGGAACTTGAGAGCAAGTCAAGATGAGTATACTTTATGGCAGGATGGATCTCCTTGGTTGAGGATTAGATATATCAGCAAATCATATTCTCGGTTGGCAGAGGTTCTGGCTTCTACCAGAGATGATAGTTGGGAGATGGGTTTATGTGAGAGACTCCTTGATGGATGGATATTGTATCTACTTGTTTCGCGGGTTGGGGGTATCCAGGAGATTCATGGTGTTGGTATATTACAAGACTATACTTCACAAGGCACTGCAGTTCGCATCTTGATATGGGATCTCGAGATTGGAGTGCTTGGTAGTCCATGGTTTGATGGGGTCAACATCCAAGTAGAGTAGTTGCATGGGGAGTTGATCGAGTATCAAGTGCACATGATCATTCTACTCTTCAAGAGAATTTGGGTATCATGTATGGTGAGCACGTGGAGGGGCCATGTCTTGAGGAGAGCTTATTATAGATCACATAGATGGATATGGGATCTTGGTATCACATACATATTGATTCTTTTATTGCTTAAGGTCAAGCAATATTCTAGCAAGGAGGACTATAATGTCTCCATTTTTGGACATTATTATGTTACATAGTGTTATGCTTACCAAAGTAGCCAAATGGGGGTGACAACGAGTTCAGGAGATATTGATGGATTTTATTGGGCCCGACTTGCATCGTTCATCATATTTCATAATTAGGGTCCATTTCGCATAGCTTGGCTTTAGTTTTGTTGCATTCCGACGATTTTTGTAATTTTGAGTTATTATGGGTCATATTTTAATTAATTTCACTAAGAAGGTCATTTTGGGCATAATACTTCGAGAAACCTCTTAGTGTAATAGCACATTAGAATCGAGAGGAAGCACTACATGATTAGATGATGAGAAGTGACCTTCAGTGGCCGGACAAGCCATAGGGACGAATAAATCACTTTTTAGAGGCAAAAAGGCCAATTAATTAATAAAGTGATTTAATTAAAGAATAATAAAAATAAAGTAAAAGTCACTTGGAGGGAAAAGATGAACAGGGGGGATAAAAGAGAGATAGTGGCCTCTATTCTCTCATTATGTTGATTATAATTTTGATGTATGGCTTCTTGCTAGAAATCCCATGCACTTGGGGGTTTTGATTGAACAAACCCTAGATATCAACTCGGTGGTGAAAGATTCCAACTTTCCTGATCCAAGTTTGGCCAAGGAGGTGAAAGATCCATCCCTCTCCATTCTACATCAGTTACCATTCAATTACAGGGGCAATTGAGGAATCGGGGCGCATTTCTGGTGGGTTTTTGTAGAGCTAGGGTGAACTTTCTTGAGTGAGGAGTTCGTGGAGGTTTGTAGACTTCAGATCTGAGATAGATCTCTCTTCAGAGGTATTAGTTATTCCTAGGGCACCTCTTTGCATCAGTATTGGAGTGGATTCTTCATCCCATCTCTCAGGAAGGCCTGTTTCTCTTCAAGAGTGTGCATTGTGCATAAGGGATCTAGTGTTTTTGAGGGTGATATCTCACCCAATAGCCAGGAGGCTCACCGGGGGGTTTCCCTATCTCTTGATATACAATTTGGCATCATTTTCAGAGAATTTGGAGGCCATATTTAAGGAGGCCAAAATCTTAGCTTGATATAGCCAGTGAGGACGCATTTTGCTACGGAAGACAATAATCTACAACAAGGGAACATTTTGGAGCTCTAGATCTTGTGTATCCATCTTGAGGAGGCTTTTGGAAGCCTATATCTTCATCTCTCTATTGTATCTTGGAGGCATTTTCAGCCATACACTCTATTATCTTACATGTATTCCAGATTTGCTCCATTTTGTATGAGGTCAACTATATATCTAAATAAAATCAGATCTGAGGTATTTGTGGCTATTTCTTGTGTTATTTGTCTTGCATCTTGTTAAGTATATTCCATTTCTATATATTTATCATTTGTTGGCTGCAAACACACAAAGAATCATCACCATAAACCCAACGAAACTCAAGAAGACAAAAATCTGCAAAGTGTTTGACGAAATACCACAACCATAAAACATAAAACTTAAAATGTTCTAAGCAAATCTATTTGGGAACATTACAGATTGCCCCTCAAGGTAGAATATAGAATTGTAACCTACAAATTGCAAGGAAAGGAAACCATGTGGTGGGATCAACTTAAGCAAGCCAAGCACCTTAATGAGAAGATGATCCCATGGAGGACATTTTCAAGAGAAATGTTTGTCGGAGCATTACTATGAAAGGAAGATGAAAGAGTTCTTTGAACTCAAGTTGGGAAGCATGACAATGGATGAATATGAGAAGAGGTTCTTTGAATTTTTGGAGTATGTTGACTTCATAAAGGATGAGAAGGTCAAAATACAAAGGTTTCTTAGTGGGTTACCTTATTTCTACAGTGACATGATACAATATGATAACCCTAGGACTTTGGAAAAGGACATAAGGAGAGCAAAGCATATTTATGAGCAGAGCAGAGGGAGGCTAGTTTTCCAAAAAGCTTGGAATGACAAGATGAAGGGTAAAAAGGATCAAAGGAAGAAAGGATTTAAGCCACCCTTTTTCAAGAACAACTTTCAAGCAAATCAACAAGGTCATTCAACCCAAAATGAGCACAAGACAACATATTCATTTGGGAAAAGTCTAAGGTAGCAGCTTGTGCAATGTTAAGGATGTGAGGGAAATCACTTATATAGGGACTGCCCTTATAAAGGAGAAAGAATGGGCATTGTCCACAACATTCAGAAGGTTGAAATAGTGGAATACATGGGATGAACCATGCCAAGGATTTATGCAACCTTGGACAATAAGCAAGGAAAATATCAATTCCCCATGATTGAAATGGAAGGTAAGATTGATAACCAAACCGTAGCAATTTTAATTGATTATGGAGCCAGCCATAGTTACATAAACTCTAACAGTGTTGACAGATTTTACCTACAAAGGAGTAACCATAATAAATCTTAGTTAGTTCAGTTAACCATAAGGGCTAAGAGGAAAATCAATGAGCTAGTTAAAGATTGTTTAATCGACATGAATGGACTCAGCACAAGGATGTGAACATCGTTCCATAGGGTTCATATGATTGTCTAATTGGCATGGATTGGTTGGAAAAAATCCATGCTATCCTAGGCTATTATAACAATACAATATCATGCCTTGATGAATAAGGGTAGCAAGGAAAAGTTCAAGGCATTCCAAGAGCTGTAATTGTTAGAGAAATTTTAACTATGCAATTGAAAAAGAGTTTCAGGAAGGGATGTCATATTTTTGCAACCCATATGGAAGAGGCAGCCAAAGATAAGGTGGAAAGCATTGAAGAACATCTGGTCTTGAGGGATTTTGAAGATGATTTTGGGGAAATTCTAGGATTTCCATCAAAGAGGGACATTTACTTCTCTACCGATTTGGTGCTAGGAGTTGCTCCAGTGTCCAAGACACCTTATATAATGGGCCCATCTGAATTGAAAGAGTTGTAGATGCAACTCGAAGAGTTGTTAAGCAAGGGGTATATATGCTCAAGTGTGTCACCTTAGGGTGCCCCAATTTTTTTTGTGAAGAAGGAAGATGGAACCTTAAGGCTATGTATTGACTCCAGACGGTTGAATAAGGCCACCATAAAGAACAAATATCCTTTGCCAAGGATTGATGACTTATTTGATCAGTTGAAAGGTGCAAGAATATTTTCCAAGATTGAATTGATATCAAGTTATCATCAAGTGAAGATAAATCAAGTGAGGATAAAGGAAGAAGATATCAACAAGACAACATTCAGGACAAGATATGGGCATTATGAATTCATGGTAGTGCCATTTGGGCTATCAAATGCCCCAAATTTTTTTATGTCCCTAATGAATGGAGTGTTCAGGGAATACCTGGACAAGTTCATAATTGTGTTCCTAGATGATATACTCATTTACTCAAAGATAGAGGAGGAGCACGAGAAACATTTAAGAATGGTGTTGCAAGTTTTAAGAGAGCATAAATTGTACGATAAGCTAAGTAAGCACATCTTTTATCAAAAGAAAATTCACTACTTGGGACATATAATTTTTGCAAAAAGGGTAGTAGTTGATCCCAAAAAGATAGAGACCATTAGGGGATAGCCAGCACCAAGAAATGTTACGGAGGTCAAATCGTTCATGGGTCTTGTTGGTTATTATCGAAGATTCATAAGAGGATTCGAAAATATTGCAAGCCCAATCACTTCTTTGCAAAATAAGGGAGTGAAATTTGATTGGAATTCCAAGTGTGAAGAAAGTTTTCAGCAACTGAAAAACATCTTGACAAATGCACCAATATTGAAGATTGCATATTAGAATGAATATTTTGTGGTGTGCACAGATGCATGCAAGGAAGGGCTTAGTAAATTCCTCACACAAAAAGATCATGTGGTATGCTATGAGTCCAAAAAGCTAAAAGAGCATGCAAATAATTATGCTACAAATGACTTGGAATTTCCAGCAATTGTACATTCATTAAAAATGTGGAGACATTACCTCATGGGGAGGATATTTGAGCTAAGGATAGACCAATGTGGTCTAAAACATTTGATTGGACAACCCACATTAAATGTCAGGAAAAGTAGATGGATTGAATTTATGAGTGAATATGGCTTTGAAATTAAGTATATAAAAGGAAAGGAAAATCAAGTGGTTGATGCACTCAACAAGAGAGCTCATGAAATGCATATTGCAACCATTAGCATGCACAAGACTGATCTAAAAGATAAAATTATTGAAGCAACAAACTCAGATCAACAATATCTAAAAATAAAAGAAACATTACAACAAGAAAATTTACAACAAAAATTTAATTGTTATGGGTTGAAAGAGGATGAAATTCTCATGTATAAAAGAAAAATATATGTGCCAAATTCCAATGAGTTGAAAAATGTGGTGATGAAAGAAATGCATAATGTGCCATATGTTGGGCACCGAGGATATCATAAAATAACTGTAGTTGTATGAAGCCAGTATTTTTGGCTTGGAATGAAGAAAGAAGTGGCTAATTACATAGCCAAATGCCTAGAATGCCAGAAGGTGAAGACTAAGCAAAGACATCTAACCAGGATATTGCAACGATTTCCCATTCCATAATGGAAGTAGAAAGTAGTTACAGTTGATTTTATTACAAAGTTTCTCATAACAATGAAGCAACATGATTCCATTGTGTTAGTGGTGGATAAAGTGACTAACGCAACACATTTTATTATAGCAAACTACACACATGGCAACAAATATTGCAAAAATCTACATGAAAGAAGTTTCTAGGCTACATTGAGTGCCTAAGGCAATAGTTGTAGATAAAGATCCAAAATTCAAATCCAATTTTTGGAAAGGTTTGTTCAAGGGCTTTGGGACAAATCTAAATCTCGGTACAACATATCACCCAAAGTCAGATTGGCAAATAGAGAGAACTAACATGATAATTGAAGACATGCTTAGAATGTATGTGATGGACTAGCCATCAAAGTGGGAGGATTATATCCATTTAGTTGAATTTTATTACAACAATGGGTATCAATCCTCATTAAAAATGAACCTATTTGAAGCATTATATGACAGGAAGTGTAACACACCAGTGAGTTAGGATGATCCAACAGACAGAGCAGTTATTGGGCCATATTTGTTGAAGGAAATGGAAGAGCAAATGGAAAAGATCAATCAGAATTTAAAGGTTGTCGAGGATATGCAGGAAATTTATGCAGACACGAATAGAGTTTTTAGATATTTTAAAGTGGGTGAGCATGTATTTTTGAAAGTCAAAGAAAAGAAAAGTTATATAAGATTAGGAAGTCTCCCAAAGTTGGCAGCAAGATATTGTGGACCTTTTGATATCTTAGAAAAGATAGGGCCAGTTTCACACAATCTATCATTGCTTGCATCCATGAGAGTGCATAATGTATTGCATGTGTCATTATTAAAGAAATATGTTCATGACCCTAACCACATAAATGATTGGACTATGATCCAAGTGGAACACAAAGGAGATTTCTAGGTGGAACCAGTACGCATCCTGGACTATAAAGTCAAAGTTCTCAGGAACAAATCCATAGGGATGGTAAATGTTTAATGGACCTGCTATGATCCCGAAGATGTTACATGGGAGCACAAAGAAAACATGTAAGAGGAATACCCACAATTTTTTATCAATTTTGAAGAAAACAAAGTGTAAGACTCCATTTTGAGCAACTAGAGTTTTGGAATCACACCTTAGAGTCCTAGCCAACCTACATTGGGGGCCCTCACAAACGAATGGTACAATCTGATGGACTGAGATTATTTAAAGGGATACATTCCTTGGGTCAATGGGTTCAGAGGAACATGAGATTTTGGTTGGAACTGATGTCAGAGTTGTAAAATTGCATATTTTTTTTTCTTAAAGTATTGTGATGTAAATTTGTATATATATGTATATCAACATAGTGTGCACTAAGGATGGTGCACAATAGTAGGGGAGGCGGAATGTAATGTCCCCATTATAATCCCCAATTTATTTAACGCTTAATGTAGATAATATGTGGCTACGACCAAGTGATGTATATGCAAATTGTATTTCTTAATTTTAATAATAAAATGTGATTTCGGTTACTGGGGGACATGGACAGAGATGGGGGATGAATTAATCCACAAGAGAGAGGAGAGTCTAAGAGAATTCCTAATAGAGGTGTCCAAGGGGGAATTACCCATGTCTAATAATTCCACCCACTTCCTAAAATTACTCTTGGTATATGAACCTTCTAATTTGTTGTTGAGTGTTCTCAAAGCCAAACATTAAATACATGTAAGAGGGTGGGTATGAGAAGTCACATCCCATAGTTATTGGGAGCATGGGGGATAAGTACAATCAACTTGGGGAAGTGTGTGAGTCAAGCAAACAATTTAAAGAAGAGGAAATCTGTATGGGCAATTACAACATTTTTTGGGAATAGTCAATGTTTTGGCATAAACAACAAGCATAGAGCATAAAAGAAGAGCTTGGAGCGTATTTGGAGTATAATACTAAAGAGCCAGGTTGCCAGGCCTGAAGAATGAACTCTTGTGTGAGTTGCACTGCAAGAACAAGTGGTTGCTGTTTTTTTTGCCTAGTAGTTTTTCAAGCAATGAGCTTCCTTGAGTTTCCCATCAGAGAGATTCTTGATCACCTGTGCTAAAGAGACACTAATAAATGAATGGGATGCCCTAGGGATTGAGAGCAATGAAGGGGTACATTCCTTGGGTTGGGTTGGTCGAGAGGAAGAGCGCTGGTGGAAAATTGAGATAGTTGTAGGATAATACCAGTGGGATGTGGGTTTTTTTTTTAGTTGTGAGTGGGCAGTGAGAGTCCACCCTCTTTTGTGGATTTCTAGCCCTAGCTCGAGGGTGACTTGCTATTGAGATTTGGAACAACAAGTCTATGGTTGGGTGGAACGTATGTCCCAAGCAGTCAGTTGCACAACCATTTTTAAAAGATAATTGTTTATCTTGTTTATGTGTTGCATTATGAGTTTAATTGTTGTGCATTAACCTTGTGCTTGAGAATGATTTATATGTTGTTGTGTTGAGTTATTAAACTGCATTCTTGTTGTTTTTAGCATGTTGTAGATGCATTTAATTAATGATACAAAATAGTTAAAATTGGTTTTAATTCCCAGTTGGTAAGCTACATGAAAATAGTTAGCAAATTTTTTTTAAGTTATGGGTAATTCAACACGTAATGGATCTCAGCTGCGTTGGGGAACGTTACACATGTGATCATGTCCAACCATGAGTGTGTGCTAATTGCAACTCCATCAGTCCATATTGCTTCGAAATTTTCATTTCATTGCCTCTTAATAAAAGCACACAACAAAAACTTTATGGAAAATGAAGATAAATATTGTTAATATTGTTGTATTGCCTATGTAGTTGTGCATGTCTGAATTTGTCCTTTCTATCTTGTTGAAAAAGTTTGCATTGGTGATTTGGATTTGTTTTTTACATGCTTTCCTCTACAATCCCATACCAAATTTAGGGCCTTTTTTGCAATTTTTGTGCATGGATGATGTATGTTGTTTCAAAATGCAATATCTTTGATAAATCAGATGCTAAACTATGGTGGATGTATATTTTCCATAGATAGAAGTATTTGTTCTTCGAAAGCTTCAAATTCATATAATTTACACTTGGTTCTTTCAAAAATCCATGTTTTCCTACCTTAAGATATACATATTTGTCTCCTTTCTTTGTTTATTGAATTACAAACATTTTAGGTTTAGAGCATTTTAAAACATATTATTTGAGTTTTTTTTGTGTGTTTTTGCTTTGTTTATTGAATTACAAGCATTTTAGGTTTAGAGCATTTAAAGACATATTATTTGGGTTTTTTTGGTATGTTTTTTATTATAGATTTAAAGTACTTGCAACTAGTGAGATATTGCATATAATTGTTAATGTTGATGATGGTGGCATTGAAGATGAATCTTTGGAGGCATTCCCTAAGTGAGCACGAGCATGTGACCATGTCCAACCATCGGTATGGGTTGGCATTCCCTATATTGCTCCCAAATCTCCATTTCACTACCTCCCAATAAAAGCATATTGCAAAAACCTTGTGGATGAGGAAGATAAACATTATTGTCATTGTTGCATTACCTATATAGTTGTGCAAATCCAACTCTATTATTTCCATCTCATCACAAACGTTTGCCTTGGTTATTCAGATTCGTATTATGCATGTTTTCCTTTATAGGGCCATACTAAATTTGTGATCTTTCTGCAATTTCGATCTTTCTACAATTTTTGTACCTAGGCAATGGACATTATTATTCCCTGCCCGAGGGGCTATAGCAATCGATAACCTGTTGATTGCCTATTAATCTAGTGTTGACCAAAAATTTCTAAGGGTTTGTTAAAGTTTGACATTACAAATAGAATTTTTTTATTTTTTTCAATTTTTTAAAACATTTTTTGATAATCCTATTGGTTGTTAAAATGAACCTCTTATTGCCCAGGGGGCGGCGGTTCATAAATAAGTGTGTGGGATGGATTTCAACTTTGTTATATTTTCTCTTATCAAGATCTGATTCGCAATCCCCTAGCAAGCAAGCGTCTGACTCCGTCTTCCACTTCGACAAAGTGGTCTGTTTGGAAATAGAAATTGGTACTAGCTGTTAGAAATCAAGAGAACGCGAACCCTTCCCACCCACTCTCTCTACCATATATGACCGTGTTCAAATTCCGGTTGATTCTCGAGCAAGCAATATGTTTTGTATTTAGATGCCGCAACTAAGCGTAACTATGATTCTGACTCTCTCTAAATTATCAACATGTATTTCAAATTTTAATCTGTATCTCACTCTCTCTGCATCGATCATGTCATGATAATTATTGAAAGAACAAACCTTACCTCGTGTCACATCCCCACAACATATTTATTACTATACTTTCTTTAAATAGTTGTTTACTACCAACTATGCATATATGTTCTGATATTGTGCAGGTTTTCTTTAAATAGTTATCTATTACCAACTATGCATATTCGTTCTGATATTGTGCAGGTCAGAAAGGGTTCAAAGCCCAAATATATATGGAGCAGTTCATGCTCTGGTCTACATATTTATTTATTACCAAATATCTATTTGCCACGGTGTTTTAAAGCCGATCAATATGCACTTAACGACATTGTATATCATCGAATTTGAGGTTCTCATTGTTGCTAGAATGTATATCTTCGAATTTGAAATTACTTTCAAAATTTATATCCCAACATCGATCGTATTAAATGCAAAAAATGTAGTGTATAATGTAAAGCCACTGCAGAGAGACCATGCTCAGGATATTTTCTGCCGGCATGCATTCAGTTAATCTGAACCATGCGAAGAATTCAAATGTTTGGTTGAGGAGGTTTTGAAAATTTGTAGTGGGATGCCTTTATCCTTACAAGTGTTGGGCAGACAGTTTCTTGGTCGGCGTGAGGAAGAGTATTGGAAGTGGCAGTTGGAAAGGCTCTCGAGAAGATTGTTAGATGATATAGTGGACACATTAAAAGTGAGTTATGAAGCTCTCATGGGTGATGAGAAGGAGATATTTTTAGACCTCGGTTGTTTCTTCCCCCGAGAGGACAAAGAAGTTGCAGTTCGAGTATTGGAGGGACTAGGTTACAAAGACGTCTGTGACTGCCTTGAAAATCTCCGTAAAAAATTCTTGGTCGAGTATCATGATGAGGTCCAATCTGATGATGAAATTGAATGCCCAAGGATAAACTATGTAAGAATTATCTTCGTATTTTATGTTTTTGTTCTTTTTTCAAAAGGATGTTTCCTGTGATATTTTATATATCTTAATTGTTGGTAAATAATATGCACCAAGCAACAAAGTTACTACAAGCAGCAAAGTAACTACGATTATATCTACAGACATATCGCCAGAGAAAAGTAACTACGATTATATCTACAGACATATCGCCGGAGAAGAGTTTGGTGTACTCCCAACGCGTATGGCTCAGCTCCTTGAATGATGTAAAGGAATTAATGTTGAAGTTACAAGTAAGCATATTTAGTCCCCATATTTGGTCTAGTTTTTATTTAATAACCCATTACACATGGGCATTTAATGTAACTCGGTAAAGTGTGTTTGTTAGGGCAGAGTAGATTCCTGTTTGATATGAGGGATTCAAACTCCAGAAGGTCAGAATCTGCCTGAATGCATGAATTACATAAAGGGTGTGGGTGTGTGTCTCATTGTTGTTGAAGGTTCCCATAGATTTTTCGTCACTCTTTGGTTTGTGGCCTATGTCGGGATATTTGGTGTGGCTTTGCCTGCGCAGTTTCAACTCCATCAATTTTCCTGATACCATTTTAGTGGGAAACTTACGAGTTTTGGAACTTGAGGGTCATGGGGACCTCGAGGATTTATTCCAAAGATTTAATATCGTAAGTACATCTACAGATTCCTAAGTAATTTGTGGTGAAATTCTTCCTACTTTAACTTTGCTTCACAGAGACAAGTTCAATTCCTACTTTGTATTAAATAGATTATGTGTATTGCAATTTGCAATCTATAGTTTCCTGAGTAATTTGCGGTGAAATTCTTCTTACTTTAAATTTGATTTAACTTTCACAGAGACAATTTCAATTCCTACTTTGTATTAAACAGATTATGTGCATTGCAATATGCAATCTACAATTTCCTAAGTAATTTGTGGTGAAATTCTTCCTACTTTAACTTTGCTTTAACTTTCACATAGACAAGTTCAATTCCTACTTTGTATTAAACAGATTATGTAAATTGCAATTGGTAGCCTCCTCGAAACTTGAGTGTGTTGAATATTGACGTAAAGGGCACACAACCAAGGTTCATCCTTAACCCTTTGGGGCATCCGACGAGCATGACCATTGCAATTTTACAAACATAGATACCTTTTCTGCTCTGTTTTATCTTCTTCTTCCACATTATATTTTATATTAGTTTCCATCTTACTTTTAGTTAATTCTGTAGCCGTGAGCCCTCTAAGAAGGACCATGCAGCCCTTGTTTTGAAATGCAACATGTTTAATTAACCAAACGGTAAACTAGGGTGGTTAAAGTATATATTTTTCATAAGCTTCAATTTCAAAGCATTTACACTTTGTTTCTTAGAAAAATCTTCATTTCATGTCTCCAAATATAGGTATTTTTCTTTTTAAATTGTTTATTTTGCAATTACAAACATTTTAGGTTTACTATCATTTAAAAACATATTGTTTGGTTTGGTTTGGATTTTTTGGCATGTTTTTGTTTATAGATTTAAAGTACTTGCAGCTCCAATTAGCTACAATCTAGAAAACAAATTGGTGTTTTCCACATTTAGATTTAGGTTTTGGTTTTTCTTTTGCAAAAAAAAAACCATAATTTTGTTCATAAAAACAAAATTGTATTTTGCATATGCATGTAGTATCTCATGATTCTATTGTAGGAATCCCATATAAATATAACGAAAAACTACCTCCACTAGTAAAAGTTTTTTAATAGTCTTTCCAATAAAATTCCATAAACTAATCCCTCAAATTAAATATGACCTATATGTTCCAATACTAGCCCTATAGAAATATCTCAAAAAATATAGTATAAGTATCATACAGAGGCTCAAGAAATAAAAAATGTATCTCGACGAATAAACTACCCAACACAACCTCCTAGAGTGATATCAAAAGAAAGGGGTGTGAAAATATTAAGATGTTTGACCCTCCAAGTCCTCCTAGATGTGCCATATTCATGGATAAATATGTAATTTGGTTTTAGATAGTCCATCTACTTCTTCATTTGTTTCTCTATATACATGATAAAAATAAATGAAGTTAAAAATAGCTTTATAATTTTGAATCTCTTCGAAAATGGGACACAATAGAAAATTATCTAGATTGATAACACCCCACATCCAATTGACCACCACCAAAGAATCACCAAAGATTCGATTTTTGAAGCACCTTTTTTAGCAGAGAGCATTATGAGCAATTTTAAAGTCATTAATTCAACAAATTATGTGTATACCTACCTAATCCTTTTTAAACTTTATCAAATGATAATCACACAAATAGATGACCCCTTCTACCCCTTAGATAGGAGGATTCCCTTGTCAATCCCCATTAAAGTGTGTCCATGCTCCAGATTTATCAAACTATTCCATAGAAATTTGCATTCTTTTTTAGGTCTGTTTAAAATTATCATGAATGGAATTACTCTACATAACACACTAAATAGGAGGAATATATTTGTATTCAAATGTGCTTGCATTACGAGCGAGACAAATCCCTTGGGATATAATTAAAGGAAGAGATTTGAACCTTTTCAAGGCATGATTGAAGCACCAACTTTTAAAACTTTCCTAAATACAAATCCTCACCCAAACATCCTTTATACCTATAAGATCTTCCATCTATTTCAAATCTCGAACAATATATGCACATGGCATTAGTAGGTGTTGCATTTTTTCTTCATTTTCTTTACACAAGGAACACCTATTGGGACCATCCCTACTTCTCTTTTGCAATATCTCCCAAGTAAGAGGCTTATTCTTGAGAGAAAGCCACATAAAAATATGTGATTTTAATGGAAATTTGAACTTCCATATGACATTCCACCACAAAAACGGTCACCTACCTAATCAAAATCACATAATGTCATATAATCCACCGTAGAAGTATATATTTCCCTTGGAAGGGCTTTTTACCAAATCAAGTCATCATCAACATCCTTAATCCTTACATGACTTGACCTAAGTTTAGCATTATAGTTTTACCAATGCACCTCGTCCCTTCCTCTTAACCCAACCATGCCACGATAAGCTTCCATTCCTACTTCTAAACAGAAGATATCTCAAGGTAAGTTACCTAGTTAAGTAAGAAAAACCCATTCCCATGGAGCATTTTGCACCCAAATATTTTCGAAATAGGTGAATTTTTGTAAGCCCCATCCACCTATGTATTTTGGGTTAGCAACATTATGCCACTTGACCAATGGAATCCCCTCTTTTTATTTGTTCCTCAATCACAAAAATCTAAATCTTATTCTCCCAATCCTTTCTAAAACACCCTTAGGAATAAAAACTAAAGACATCCAACAAACATGGATGGATTCTAGCACCAATTTGACTAAAACAAGCCTCCCCCCTTGGATAGCCATCCATTGCACAAGACAAATGATTGTTTTATCACTTTAGAAATCATTCAACCCCAACGTTTAATCCCATAATCATTGGGTTTGAGGTAAAATCCTAAGTACTTCAAGCCATCCTGAAAATTGGTATGTTGAAAGGGAAACATCAAAGAAAAAGACCTAAGGTCATCCTCACATACTCCTAAGAAAGACACTAAAGATTTGTTCATATTAACCTTCATTCATGTAGCAATACAATATAGATCTAATATCTCCTTAAGATTTAAAGCATATCTTTTGCACCCATCACGAAATAATAATATATCATCTACAAAAAGAAGGTGTGACAAATATAATTATCTTCATATCTTAATATCTTTAAAATAACAAGTCATCTTTCCCTCGATAAGTGCCCTGCTTATCCCCTTAGTTACAATAAGAAACAAAATTGGGGATAGGTGACACCCTTACCTCACACCCCCACCTAGCCTGAAAAATGTTGAATCATGACCATTGATAAGAAAAACAAAGGACATAGATGAAACAAAACTCATAACCTAATTGACAAAAGTGAAAATAGAACCCTAGATGGAGCATCATCATTCTTGGGTATAGCTAACTGGTTCATCATAGGCTTGGACAAATCAAATTTAACCACCATACTTAAAAACCTCTTAGTTTTGTGGAATGTAATCCCTCTTSGGCTATACCAATCACCTCACGTGCATGTCTTCCCATTAAGAAACTGAATTTTTCATTTGAAATTGAATAAGATAATAGCCTCTTCACCCTCRTAGCTATAATATTGGCTATTATTTTATAAATGCAATTACATAATGAAATAGGCATGTGTTATTCAAAAGAAGTTGTATTGYTTAAGTTTGGAATAAGAGCAATGGATGTGRCATTAAAAGCAACTARCATCTTCCCATATGATCTAGATTCTTCTATAACCTTCATCAAATCATCCTCTATAACCTCATAAAACCCTAAAAGAAATTCAATAAGCCATCCATTTGGGYGAGGACTCTTGTCTGTTTGAAAACTATTTAAAACCCATAAAKATCCTCTTTTGAAATTTCTTCCAAGAGCCTCACATTATCCTCTTCAATCACAAAACTAGGAAAATAAGAAGTCATTTTTATCATCTCAACCATAGTAGCTCTACTTTCTTCCTTATAAATCTCCCTAAAGTGACTCACTCCCTTATGAGCAATGTCCTAAAAGTTGGAAGCTTTTGAGCCATCACCCCTTGAAATCTTCCAAGTTGTGTTCACATTCTTTCTATGTTTTGTAAATTTGTGAAAGTATTTGGTATTTTCATCACCTTTTGAGAGCCATAAAACCCTATTCTTAAGTTCCCAAGATACCTCCCTTTATGCCAATAACTACCTTTTCCCGTGTTCTAGAGTTTTAACTTGATTCTTAGAGGATTCATTAGGGAAACCTGCCAACTCTCTATTATATAAAGCCTTTAGTTGAGACTCCATAGAGATAATGCCTTGTTCATCCCTTTTCCTCTTTAGTGAGCCCATTCTATTGTAGCTTGTTTAACCCTTTTTAAATTTACTTCAAACTAAATACATGCAAATTCTCTGAGTGCGCCATTAAAAAAAACTCACCTCCCCTTTATCAGACTAATAAAATCTTCCTCCTCCATCCAAGTAGGATTTAATTTAAAAGCAATGTGAGGATTTCTCATAGCTTTCGTTATTTCCAAGAAAACTGGTATATGACTTGATTCACGTCCCGCACCACCTCACTATTGTATCACATTATGATCTTCGATATAATATTTAATCGTAAGAAACTTCTCAAG
Source organism: Picea engelmannii (assembly GCA_009831015.1). Classification (NCBI taxonomy): domain Eukaryota; kingdom Viridiplantae; phylum Streptophyta; class Pinopsida; order Pinales; family Pinaceae; genus Picea; species Picea engelmannii. Next base: position 46,335 of record ML777951.1, read on the forward strand.
TCTCTTTGCAATTATGTCCTCTCCAACACTCATATTTCTCCATGTAGGACTTAATGTAGTAGGTTCAATGTCAAAAAGACCCTCATCTTCTAGCTTCCTCAAAATGTAATTAGACAAGGGTTTTTGTGAGGAGCTAGTCTCCATACCTCAACCCCACCCAATGTAAAGTTGATATCTCCACCTATATTGAATTTTTTTTGTCTGAGTAGCCTCATAGCAAATATCCTATTCTAATATGCCACTCTATCAACATATGTACCAAAAATGTTTGATATAGTTAACTCCTCACTCAATTCCCAAGAGAATAATACAACACTAAAATATGAGTCAAAGGACAAAGTATTGGTACATTTTAACACCTAGAGACTAAACCCCTTGAACAATCCACAAAATCTACGAAGATAAATTCTCAATCCCCAAACACCTTCTCCATATTAATAATGGATTTACACCCTTCACCCATGGTTTCTCATAGAAAAATGATGTCAAGCTTGTGTGTGTCCACAAGTTATCTAAAGGCTTATTTTTTGAGGTATTTCCCAACCCTTGAATATTCAGAGTCATACAAATCATGGACCATCCTTCCTAGGGGCTTGGTCTACTCTAAGAAACCTCTCAATAAATTTATGTCTACCGACCTTTATTTCCTTCGTAGCCTTTTCTTGAGCAATGATCGGATTTGATTTTCTTCCCTCCCAAACCCCCTAATCCCCTTATAATGTCCCATCCCCAAACCACCTTCAACCCCTTGATCTAAAGCTCCTAGGCCAACATGTATAGATCTTAAATGATCTTTGTATATACCCTCTGACACACTCTCCTCCTCAACTAGAGAAGTATAGTGTCCACTTGAAGAAGCTCTACACCCACTATCAACATTAGGAAATTCTAACAAATCCCCTCCACTTAAATAAGGCCCACTAGTAGAGTGCATATGGGTCCTCTATGTAACCCTTGAATTCATGTTGTATTTTCCCCCCAACCATAACCACCATCCTTATATAGATCCAAACTAGGCCAAGACCCTGTATCTATGCCCGTTATCTATACAAGACAAATTCAAAGGACGGTCAATCATAGACTTACCATTTTCAATAGTTCACTCATTCTTCTTTGGAGAGTCCTCTTTCCCATCCAAATTTTTGTGTAGAATGATCTCACTGGCACCCTAAGGAGGCAAGGGAGCCCTTCCATTGCACTACTCTGAGCCCTCACCCTCCATATTCTCACCAACCCCCTTCCAATATGGTTCTTCACTAACCTTCAAGATCCCCTTTTGATTATTAACCCTAGAGAGATGCTTATCAACATAAGATTCTTCACAGCCCCCTTCTTTTCTTCCTTTGAACTAAATTTATTTACCAAGACCTTTTGGCTAAATTTTAGGTCACAATCTAAAGCTAAATGTCCATATTGATGGAATCTTGCACATCGAAAGAGTACCCCAATATAGTCCATGATCTAACAATGAGAGGTGGAACCTTTTTGAAGAATAATATTGATAGCTAAACCCTCTCAAAGGTCCAAACCTATTAACATCTGAGCTATAGAAATAATGCCAAAGTACAAAAAACTCATGTCTACCCCAACAGAAGAGCCTAAAGAGTTTCCAATCTCTCGAAAAACATTTAAAGACCAAAAAATGAGTTGCGACTCTATGGAGTTTAACCCACACAGGTGTGATGTCTATTTGCTTTGTTCTAACATTGAAAAAAATGCTTCATTTCTTGAGAGAAAGTGGAGTTGAACCCCATTTCTAGTGAGCATTCAATATCTTCTTTGAAGCATAAGTATACCAAAAGAGAAATGTCATCTACCCCCTATGAAAGAGATAGAAAGTTGGAGTTTAATCAATAGTTGGCTCCTATATAACATGCATCAACTCCTTTAAGGTTTTTTCACACATATATTTACCATGGAACCTCCTGACAAGAGTTTGCGAGGCCAAATTGACCACTAGATGCATCTTCACGTCATCACCCAAGATTAACTTCATCGGATTTCATTTCTACTTCACACACCTTTTTGTTAAGTTTTGAGCTATTATTAGGTTTCTTTTCAATTTACTAGATAACAATAACATAGTTAGGATCACTGAGAGAAACACAATCACAAGATACACAACATTTATCCAGGGAAACCCTCATGGGGAAGAAAACCCAGCAAAAACTTCCTTAATATAGATAGCCAATACAATGCCAAGACAATAAACCAAACACTAGAGAATATCCAACACTGAGCAATTTGCCTCTCTCTCTTCCTTCTTCTGGCAACTGGAAACTGCGGCTTCCTTCAAACTTGTGCACTAGATGAGTGAGCTAAGTGAGTTTGCCTTCCTTTATTTATACAAACTGACAGGTGCTGAAAATGTGTCTCTTCGTTGGGCAGGGCCGACTTGTCTTCTTAGTGGTTAAAACCACTTTAATTAGCCTGGGGGGAGACTTCTCAATTTTCATAATACAATTAGGGTTTGACCAATCCGCAAAAGGGGATTTGGTCAATTACAATGCCCGACATGATCAATCCACAAAAGGGGATTTGATCTATAAATAAATGACTCAAATAATAATAATAATAAGTAGAATACTCTTTGTAGTTACAACATTTCAACACTCCGCCTTAACAAGAAGGGTATTCTACAACATCATCAAGAGAGAGAGAGGGCAGCAACATCAACATCATCTGGAACACTGACTGGCATATCTATAAATCATCGGAAGTTTTTCTCATCATCATCGTTCACAGCATGGAGCTGGAGTAGCATAATCATCCTCATCAACATGAGGCTGAAGTAACATCATCATCATCATCTTTAGCATGAGGCTAAAGTAATATCATCAACATCTTTAGCATGAGGCTAAAGTAACATCATTATCTTCAGCATTAAAGTTGAAATAACATCATCATCATCATCTTCAGCAAGAAGTTGAAGTGGCATCATTATCATCTGCATCAACATGGATTAGTATAACACTAATACATCATCATCATTAATAACAACACAAGACTGATACAACATCAACAACAACAATATCACAATACAAAGGTTGGAGCATCATCAACAACAACAACATCACAACACGAAGGTTGGAGCATCATCAACATCAACACTAGGCTGGAAATCTTCAGCACGAAGTTGGCATCTCAACAACATCAACACGAAGCTGGAAATATTCAGCATGAAGCTGACATCTCAACAACATCAACATGAAGCTGGAAATATTCAGCACTAGGCTGGCATCACAACAACATCAACACAAGGATGAAAATATTTAGCACTAGGATGGCATCACAACAACATCAGCACGAAGTTGGAAATCTTCAGCACTAGGTTGGCATCACATCACAAGGCTGGCATCAAAACAACATCAACACAAAGATAGAAATCTTCAGCACTAAGTTGGCATCACAACAATATCAACATGAATCTGGAAATCTTCAACACTAGGCTGGCATCACAGCACGAGGTTGGCATCACAACAACATCATCACGAAGCTGGAAATCTTTAGCACTAGGTTGGCATCACAACACGAGGTTGACATCACAACACTACTCTCCCTTTCGAGGGAGGTACTTTCAGACTACACCAAGCTTATCTCAAAAGTGCTCAAACTTTACACGAGATAGAGGCTTGGTCAACACATCAGCAACATGTTCATCTGTGCTAACATACTGGAGCTTTATGGTTCCTCTCTGCACCATATCACGGATGTAATGATGTCGGATCTCTATGTGTTTTGACTTGTCATGGAACATAGGTTTCTCTGTCATCTTTATGCAACTTTGGTTATCACATAGGATCACGGTTGCTTCCATCTCTAGATCAAATAGATATGTCAACAACATCTGAAGCCATATGGCCTCACAACTGGTAGAACATGCAACAATGTATTCCGCTTCTATCATGCTCGGAGCAATGTTGAATTGCTCCCTACTCTGCCATGAAGTCATGGTTGACCTCAAACCGAAACAACATCCTGAAGTGTTCTTTCTATCAGAAACACTTCCATCTCAATCCGAATCAGTATATCCATACAATCTGAAGTCGTGATCTCCATTATAACTAAGACCAAAATCCAGCGTACTCTTAAGGTATCTCATCACATGTTTTGCATCATTAAGGTGAACACATCTGGGTTCTACCAAATACTGACTCAAGGCATAACACATCTTTGGCCTAGTATTTGTTAGATACAACACTGAGCCAATAACATAGTAGCATCAACCAATTTTGATGAGGTACCTACTAGGAGCTTCGACTTCATTTCCATGGGTGTGTACATGGATTTACATTTCAACATGTCAAACCTCTTCATTATTTTAACTGCATACTTCTCTTGGTTAAGGAAGATCTTCTCTAGGATCTGCTAAACATTAAGACCTAAGAGATAATGCATTAGGTCTTTCATCAAACTTTGTAGTGATCTTCTTCTACAATCTGTGATGAGCTTTTCTTCATATTTGTAAAGAATACATCATCTACATATAGTAGAAACATCACTGGCTCATCATTCATAACCTTGAGATGAAGGTTAGAATCAAATTTACTCTTGGTAAAGCCCAAGCTCGTTGGGAAATTGTTGATTCTACCATATCAAGCTCTAGGAGCTTGCTTCAACCTATACAAATCCTTCTTCAACCTGTACAGATCCTTCTTCAACCTGCAGAACTAAGTCTTTTCTAATTTCATCTTCAAATCAAATTTTCACATTACATTGTACCAATCTAGTACACTTGCTCAGCTATAACTCAATCTGCACAATCATGTATTAGCTCTATGTGCTATCTGCAAAGCACTATCTGTCTCACTGCCTGAGAGTATGTCCTTTCCTCTTTCTGCAATTGTTCCTTCTGAAACTGGGACTTTGCACCTGCAGTTGCTCTGTGGTTGAGAATGATTGCTTCATCCTTACAGTGGTTGTTGAAATCTGTGAGTAACTCCTCTTATTCTATCACGACAACAACTTCATCTAAAACTGAGAGTGGCTTAATAATTGATACTAAATGTAGCTCTTCTTCTTTCATGGAGGTAACTCTATCTTTATTGTAGTCATGCCTCCATGACCCAACTAATGTATTGCACCAACTGCCACCCAATTTTAAATATGGGGATTGATCCCCCTACATCTCGTACTATATATGAATCATGGTTATTCTAGTTGTCTTCATAAATATTGGAATTATTTCTCCAATTACTGGAGTAAGTGTCTCGTCATAGTCTTCTCCCTCTTGCTGGGAGAATCCTTTGAACACACATCATGATTTGTACATCTGCAACATGCATGATCTATATAGATCAATCTTGGAAGTCAATACTGACTTCTCTTCTTGTCTCACGGAAGAATCCATATCCTAGTCTTTCTAACTAGTTTCCTTCTCTGTTACCGAAACAAGGTAATCTTTCAGAAGATTTCATATCTCCTAGGAGTCTTCTGAAGCTACAATCTAGTGTTCTCATGGCATCTGTCTCCCAGTCCTAAAAGTTGTCTCTTCATCTGATCCTTTATGAGATTAGGCTTATCCTTGATTTCTTTTAAGTCTACAAGGACTTCATCATCTCTTACAAGGAATACTTGGTGTTGAATACCAAGTCTAAATATAAAAAGCTAAGTCAAACTTCAAGTGAATTATGCTTCCCATCAAGGTGGCTTCATTAACATTTGAACAATTCTGTTGCGAGTTCTTGTTCTAATGTTCGGTCATCTTTGGAGCCTTCTACTCCTTACAATCAATCTCCATATGAGATACTCTGGATATCAAAGGATAGATTCTTCTTCATCTTCTTTGGTACATGAGTGTATATGGTCATGTACATCGTCCACTTCATGTCTCATCTAATTTGTTGCCTTTTGCAACCTTCACTAAAGATTTCTCAGGGTTATCACCTGTGACTTGAAACATGGTCAACAAAACAACAAGCAAGAATAATACTCTTTTGATGATAGTAATAAAACAATAGCACAACTAATCGTCACAATAGCTCCTTTAGAGATTTCACTTGTGACCTGTCTGAAGCAAAGATCAAAAGTAAGAAATACAATACAAAATGAGGTCAACACTCTTCTAGTGTTGTGAGCAAACATTCCTCCGTGGTAACCTGGAATCAACATAAGAAGTTTCTCCTGGAACCTGGAGTCATGTCCTCAAGAATGAGTGTGTTGTTTTTCTTCCAAGTCTCCTTCACTCAAGATGACAAGTGCTTTCTTCAACCTGTCTTCTATACTAGGACAATATGTTATCTTGACAAAAGGTTGGGTTAGAGAATAAACTCTATGATCTCAACTTTAATCCATCTAATACCTTGACTTTAATTTTGACCAAAGGTTAGTATGATGCAACCTAGATCAACATAATGTCATAACAAATGGATGCATATCAAACTAATCAAACCTTGGTTGCATTATGCCTCTGAATGTGTTGGATCTTGAGATCATTATGGATCTATGGCAAGAGATCCCTTCTCTTGCAAATACCCTTTAAAGCTTAATAGTTTAAACATATGTGAGTACATACCTTTGATAGCATTTGCAGGTAGCGGCACCATCTTGTAGCAACGGTAATAATTACCAACCCTTATAAAACTTGAAGGATGACTGCAATTGATACTTCAACTGATACTGCAACTGCAACTGCAACTTAGGGTTTTATGAGGAAACCCTAATTTTTCAAACTTCAAATTTTGAAATTATGATCCAGGGGCTAGATGCGCTGAGTTGAGGCGAGTAAGCTGGTGCAGACAGATTTATGAAAATCCAAAATTTACCACTTGAAACTGAGCTTGCAAAAATCTGGACTGGTACCAGTTCTGGATTACTGGTTTTCTGGTACTTCTAGTACCAGTGAAAACCAAGGTTTCACTTTCTCGGAGTTCTATTCACTAAAAAGGTGCGCTGAAGATGCCAAAAGCTTCACTAGGTTAGAGCACACTTTTCTAGATGGTTTTTAGGCAAAAATTCCTCTCCAACAAAATCCCTAATTGCTTTGTACGACAACAGTGGCATTTTTCTTTATCCAATGAAAGATTCTCTCTTCAGCTTAGCTATGAAACCATGTTAAGTTTTGAGCTATTATTAGGTTTATTTTCAATTTACTATATAACAATAGCATACGTAGGATCACTAAGAGAAACACAATCACAAGATACACAACATTTATCGTGGGAAACCCTCATGGGGAAGAAAACCCAGCAAAAACTTCCTTAATATAGATAGCCAATACAATGCCAAGACAATAAACCAAACACTAGAGAATATCCAACACTGAGCAATGCGCCTCTCGCTCTTCCTTCTTCCGACAATTGGAAACTATAGCTTCCTTCAAACTTGCGCACTAGATGAGTGAGCTGAGTGAGTGTGCAAATGACGTGTTGGATTCCTTTATTTATACAAACTGGCAAGTGTTGAAAAGGTGTCTCTTCATTGGGCAGGGTCGACTTGTCTTCTTAGTGGTTAAAACCAGTTTAATTAGCCTGGGGGGCGACTTCTCAATTTGCATAATACAATTAGTGTTTGACCAATCCGCAAAAGGGGATTTGGTCAATTACAATGCCCGACATGATCAATAAATTACTCAAATAATAATAATAATGAGTAGAATACTCTTTGCAGTTACAATATTTCAACACTTTTCCCTTGTTTTCACACATTTCCCCCACATGCTTCTCTCTTTAAGGATCCCTCTCCTCCTCTACTTTGCAAAACAACCCCTTGAGACTTCCATAGACTGTCCTCCCTCACATTCACATCACTCCAAAAAACATCATCCTTTATCTATTACCCCTCTTTGCCTCCTAGTGGTGCCAAAATTCTCAGCATCAGATCCCCTACATTTGAACCATGTTGATGACTAGACATAAACACGAGAAAAGTTTCCATATGGAGATAAGAAACACCTTCTGCCCCAACTTGATCATGGAATTGAGGGTATACCCCGTCATCAACACCATTGAAAAGCACATTGTCTATGCTTTTTCTCCCCTTGAATGATCAAAACGATGGGCGCATACCTCCATTAGGTAGTATGTAAGCAAGATCAGGCCACCTCACCTCTGATCCATTACCATCTTCCACGACCGACAATGTTCTCCGATTTGGGCCCTCCATCACATATATTACTTGACATTGTGGCCAATATGGAAATATCTGAATGTTGACCAATGGATCGTCAAAATAATCCACAAGCTCATTATAGTTCATCGTGGACCCACTGACATCAACCCCTCCTCAATACCTACATAACCCTAGCCACCTAACCCCTCAATCCCATGTATTTCTTATGGCATTGCTATATGATTATTATTTATTTTTTAACGAGAACAATTATGAAATATATTAGGAAGACAACAAAAAATTGCTGGTATGATTACAATCAACCTTCATTAGAACAGGTTTAGCACTAACTTCGCACTTTAGCCCCTGGATAAATTTTTTAAGGTAATATGTCGTATCCCTCATTTCCATCTAAAGATAGGACACCTTTGCATAGTAGTGTTGCCTTGTTTGCCTCTTTATCTGCTTCGTCGTTTAATTCCCGGAGTATGTGGAATAATTGGATTGACTGAAAGTTGGCCAGAAGGAGTTTGATTTTCTTGAGGATTTGCCTGAGTCGCATATGACTAGGAAGAATCTTAGAAGAAAGAGCCTGAATAATGATACAGGAATCTCCGAAGACATTTATATTTGTAATGTTCCTAGCTAGGGCTTGAGAGAGTCCTTGCCAGAGGGCTAACGCTTCAACTATGTTATTGGTGTCCTCACCAATTCCCCAAGAATAAGAGAGAACATTTATTTCCTCGGGATCTATAAGCACCCCTCCCCCGCCTGTCGTGCCAGGGTTTCCTTTAGAGGCTCCATCAAAGAAGAGGCTATGTCTCTGAAGTGAGTTTCGCCACTTTGTGAAGGATGAAGAGTCTAATTTGATCTCCCATTTGTTTGTGGGAGGCACTGGAGCTATTGCCACTTTCAGCGGATTTGGGAGAATGCTAGTCATCCATTCTTCTTCGATAGAAGTTAAATTACCTTTGTTCGTTGGAAGATGAATAGAGGAAAGGAAGTCCCCCATCAAAGCTTTGACTTTTGCAACCACTTGGTCTGTGCTGCCTTTTTTCCCTTTGAAAATTCGAGCATTGCGCTCTAACTAGAGTTTCCACAGGATAAATTTGGGAAGGGATACCCAACAACGTTTTAATCACTCTTTCTTGTTAAGGGAGAAGGGACACACAACCTGCCAACGGATGAGGAGTGAGGTTAACTCCGCTGGGAAGATTACAAGGTTCGTCCAAGGGGCTAGCGCTCAACTCCAAACCTCCCGAGCAAATGGGTAGTTCAACAGTAGATGGAGCGTTGATTCTTCCTCTGAAATGCAGAAGGGACAGCGCGTGGGGCCATCACACCCTATTCTTTTGAGGTTGTCTCCTATAAGGATGGCGTTGTGAGACAAAATCCAGGTGAACATATCGATTTTTGGAAGACATTTCATCCTCCAGATTTCTTTCCATAGAGCTAGGTTGGGAGGAACATTCAGAATCACGCTGACCTGATTGTATCCTTCAGAGGCAGTGTACAAGCCAGATTTAGATCCCCATCCCCTGAGATCTTTTTGATTTGCTGCTGTTGGCGATTTTCCATGAAGAAAAGCTCATAGCAGAGTTTCATTGTTTTGCAGATGACTTGGGCATCTTGGTAATTTCCAGTCTTTCCAAATTTTGATTTCATTCGAATGTCAGTTTGAAATATCCCATAGCATGGATAACTTCTGGGTGTGGAGAAAGTCTTTGAGGTTAGAGGTGCCTAGCAAGGAGTCTAATGGTGGCTCTGCCCGAATCGAGTCCTCCCATATAAAGACATTTTTCCCGTTGCCCGAGATCCAAGTTAGGAGAGGTTTGAAGAATCCATAGGCTTTTTGACAAACTGTGAAAATCAGGGAGCCTTTTGAGACTTTGAGGATTGTGTCGAGACATCTCCTCCTAGCTCTAGTGAAGTATTTCTTCCATAATGCATGTTTTCTCCAGGTTAGCTTTCCAGTTACTAGATTCTAGAGGAGCTTGGCCCCTAGTGCCAAATTTTGGGTTCTAAGATCTCTTTTCTGAAGGCCTCCTTCTGAGTAAGGCTTTATTGCTTTCCCCTAACTGACTAGTGGCAGTTTATTGTCACTATGTTTGCCTCCTTTCCACATAAATCTTCTCAGAATTGCCTCAAGTTTGGTTATAATTCCATTTGGAGCTAACAAAATGGAGCTTTGATATATCAGAATGTTGTTCAGGACATATTTGATGAGAACAAGCTTCCCTACCAGATTTAGCTAGGTAGCCCCCCAGGCTTGGATTCTGGCTTTAATCTTGTCAAGTAAGGGAGACCAGTGAGAGGAATTAGGCTTGGATTTGAAAATGGGAGCTCCTAAATATTTGAATGAATCCCACTGTGTTTCCCCTTCCATCTTCATAATACGAGCTATTTCCACCATTTTCCTTGGCTTGCAGTTCCATCCAAAGATTTGACTCTTCCTGTAGTTTATTTGGCTCCTAGAAGATTCCTTATAGAGATCTAGTTGTTGTTTAAATTTACGGGCTATGATGGTACTTGCCCCTCCCAAAAGAAGTGTATCATCAACAAATTGAGCACGATTGATATCTTTGACCCCTCTTGCTATTTTTATGCCTATTAATTCATGTTGAATACGACATTGTTCTAGTTGGAAGCTAAGCGTTGAAGCTTGAATGGCATAGAGCAGAGAAGATAGCAGGCAACCATGTCTAAGCCTCCTAGAAGCCTGAAAAAATTCTACTGCTCAACCATTGACTAATGGGGCAATCCATGGAGACCCGATACAAGCCTTAATCTAGTGAATGAAAGAAATGTTGAAGCCAAACTTCTGCATTACCTGAAATAGAAAATCATGCCTTACTCTGTCAAAAGCATTTGCAAGATCTAACTTCACAACCATACCCTATTCACGCCGATGCATGATTGAATGAATCACTTCTTGAACCAGAATTATGTTGTTAGTGATATGCCTTCCTTTGATGAAGCCACCTTGGTTCTCTGGGATGATTGTTGGCATAATATCTTTGAGACGATTGGCGATCACTTTTGTGATAATTTTGTAATCAATGTTAAACAGGGAGATTGGGCGAAATTTTTCGAACGATAAGGCTCCTTTTTCTTTGGGTATCAAGGCTAAGAACACAAAGTTGGTGCTCCCACCAATCTTGTGGCAATTTTGTGACTTTATTACCAGCTTATGCAGGTCATGTTTTATGATTGGCCAACAGACTTGGAGAAATCGGGTTGTAAATTCATCAGGACTAGGTGCTTTATCGGATTCCATGTTGTCCAAATCCAATTTAATTTCTTTTAACGTGACCGGTTCTATAAGTTGTTGATTGGATCTTGGGTGGATGACCGAAGGAATTAGGTTGAGAACTTGTTGGTGGATTCCGCTGGAAGAGTCCTCAGTATAAATACCTTTAAAATGGAGGTGGACAGCTTGCTTGATACCTTCAAAGTCATTAACAATTTGATTATGGCTGTGGATTTCCTTTACGGAATTGAATTTTTTTCTTGCTTCTACTTGCTTATGAAAAAAGTTTGTGTTCTTATCCCCAGCTTTTAGCCAAAGGCTACGGGATTTTTGTCGCCAATAATCTTCTTCCTCTCTGCAAGCTGCATGGGGCTTTATATGGAGGGTTGTTTCCTTCTCCAGGTTGTTTGGGTTTGGATTTCCTTCTTCCATAGACAGTTGATGAATTTTCAGCTGTTGGTGGGCTTCCACTCTTTGGGCTGTGAGAGATTTTAAGGATTTTGCCCAAACTTTGAGAGCTCGCTTCATTCTTCGTAGTTTTTCTTCCCACACAAAAAAGGGAGAACCCGTGACAGGAATCTGCCATACTCGATTGACCAAATCATGGAAATCCTCATGTTGGATCCAGGAGAGGCTGAAGCAAAAAGGGATTGGACCCAGAGAAGATTCTTTGGTAAATTATCGGGAGATTGGCTTATGATTTGAGGCATTGAAGGGGAGGATTTTAGAGACCGCGTTGAGGTCTGAGAGGACGAAGGAGCTCTGGACCAAGAATCTATCCAGCCTTGCTGCTATGTGCCCCGGGTTGGTTCTTTTATTAAACCAAGTGTATTTGCCTCTGGGGGGTTTTATATATTCCAGATCCCAATCAAGAATGATGTCTTCAACCCATTCTCAACAGGGGTCTCTTACGATGGAACCCCTTTTTTTTTCTCCGAGGGATAAAGTAACATTGAGATCTCTGACAATAATAATGTTCTCCAATTGATGGTTGCTAAGAAACTCTTTCAAAATATTCCAACAGTTTTTTTTTTTTTCAGAGGGAAGAACATGAACATAAATATTAAATAAATAGATGTGGATACCTGACTCCTTATGAATTAACTTGGTGAGGATCCAATGTGTACAATGCTCAGTATTCAATAGATCAAAAGTGGAGGAGTTCCACAGGGAGCCAATTCCTCCGGAGGGTCCTCTAGCGCTGACCGCTACACTTGCTCCTTTTTTCCAAAAGGTTGCGCTGGATTGGAGAAATTTTGATTCCTCCAGTTTAGTCTCCTGGAAAAGTGGAATATCTTGGTTTGAGATTCAGAGTAAGTCTTTCATTACTTCTTTTTTGTTTTGGCTTCCTAACCCCCTACAATTCTAGGAGACTATCTTCATTACTTGCTTTTTGGATTGGAAGGCGTCCTTTGAGAGGTTTGCCCTTGATTCCTTGTGCTTCTAGAATTTAGCATTGTTTCCAGAGTTTGCTGAGATCCTTGGAGTTTATCTTTGTAATTCTCCCTTTCTCTTCTTTCTTTTACTGATTTCCTTCCTCTGGTGGCTAGTTTTGGGGAGTTCTGAGCTAGCCCAGTGTCTGCTTCACCCTCAGCTTATTTCGATGTTTCTTCCTCTGTCCCTGACAGCTGGGTTTCTGGGATTTCTCTTGGTTCTAACTGAGGAGATGGTTCCTTATTAGCTTGGCTTGCCGTTTTTGGATTTTTTTTCTCTTCTGCTTTATTTTCAGTTGTAGGTAATTCATTCTCTTTTCCTCCAAGCACCGCAAAGCTATTCCCCATATCATTTTGACCTCTTTGGTTTTTCATTTCCTTTTTGGAATTAGGGTTGGGGTTTGCCTTGGATATTTTCGCTTGCTGCCATCCTTCTCTGAATATTTCCCTTGCTGTAATACCTGGGTTTTTGGGCAATGCTTTTGGAAGTGCCCATATTCGTGGCATCTTCGACACTTAAATGTGTTGAAATAATGTAACTGTGAAGAACATTCTTATTATTATTGGATTAAATCCCCATTGCAGATTAATCATGTCATCATTATTATTTTTGTTATTGGATTAATCCCCATTGTGGATTAATCATGTCGGTAATTGTATAAGGACCAAATCCCCTTTTGCGGATTGGTCATCGAACAATTATAAAGGGCAGAACAAGAAGTCGTCCCCAACAGTTATTATGGAAGACCCAGAATTAATTAAAGGTGGGTTTACCCACCCAGAGTGAGAGGTCAACCCTGCCAATGGTGACCTTTCACACGTGCCAGTTTTGTATATATAGGAGGCTAGCACCTCACTTCTAACACACAACTCACTTGCTCATTCTCTTATGAGGAAAGCTGCAATTACCAGTTGGAGAGAGGGAGAAGAGTGGCGCATCTCTTGGGGAGGACTATCTGTATTGGTTTGAGTTATCTCTTGAACATTGTATAAGCTATTTATGATAAGGAAGTTTTTGTTGGGTTTTCTTCCCCTAGAGGGTTTCCCAGGATAAATGTTGTGTCTCTTGTGAATGTGTATTTCTCAGTGATCTTGTTCTTATGATGCTCTTATCTATTGAAATGCAAAGAAGTATAATAATGGCATAAACATTAACATGGTTTCAGAGCCAACCTAAAGGAAGCATATTTCGCAAGAGGAAAAACGTCACTGTTACCGTACCCAAAAATTAGGGTTTTGCAAAAGTGAATCTTTTCAGCTCCC
>ML777951.1:82710-107759 GCA_009831015.1 Picea engelmannii
TGTCTAGTAATTCACACTAAAACTAACAAACCTAAAACATTCTCTCGATTTTCTCTAAGATACTCTTTGGCACATGTGTCAGAGAGAGACAAAAAACGTGGATGCTCTCTAGGATGATTTTAACCAAAACAAGTCTTCCTCTAATCGATAACCATTGATGACACCAACAACTAATCCCGACTTCAACCTTTTTTAACAATCACATCCAATCAACAACCTTGTAATCATTTGGTTTCAAATAATAACCAAGATACTTTAATCCACTGTCTATAGGTTCAATTTTAAAGGAGAATAAAAGGCACAATTGAGTTTCCACTTCCAATGATAACTTATTACAAAGAATAAGAGATTTTTCCATACTAATCTCCATCCCAAAAGATGAACAAAAAATATTTAAGAGCTGATTGAAAGATCTCCACTACCTTACCATAACTCCCCCAAATAAAAGGACATCATCAACGAACATAAGGTAAGTCAATCTAACTTTATCTACCACCATAATTCCTTTAATAGAGCCATCTAATCTTGTTAAGTGTAAGAGCCTACTCAAATTTTCCACAACCAGAAGAAGAAGAAAAGCGGACAAAGGACAACCTTGTTTTAGACCCTTAGAGGCTTTAAAAAACCTCGAAGGGGAACCATTGACGAGCATTGCAAAATTCGTCGACGATACATCTCATAATCCAATTAACTACCTCCAAAATCAACCTGATTTGTAAAAGGGCCAACCTAAGAAAAGTCCAGTTTACCTTATCGTATGCTTTGGCCAAGTCAAGCTTCATGATGACTGTCGGATTCTTGTTCATTTTAACTGTATGTAAACCCTAATGACTGAACCTATAACATCTAGTCTCTCTTTATTGAATAGAAAATCGAATTGTTCCAATATTTGTCTATTGAACAAAGCCCCTCTAAACCTGTTAGCTATTAGTTTTGCATTCACCTTGTAAAACAAGTTGCACAACGAGATTGGTTTGAAGTCACCAAAGGACGAGGGATTCAACTTTTTCGGAATTAAGGCAACAAATGTGGCATTGAGGGTCCTTGTGATTATGCCTGAGACTCTTGACTTCTCCACCACCCAAAGCATCTCATTCCCCAAGAGATAAAAAAGCCAAGATAGAATTACATAGTCCACCCATCTAGGCCTAGACTCTTTGTCTTCTTAAACTCTAATTAAACCTCCTTCAATTCTTCCTCAGACACAAGGCCCCCATTTTCTCATTCGCTTCTTGATCAAAGAAACATGGGAATAATCTAATGAGTCTCATTTGCTCGACAATATGGCTCTCCACCAGCTCCCTGAACAATCCTTCAAAATAGGCCACCCCTACTTTTGAAAACATCTTAAAAGTTCTGAGTTTGGACCCCCTAGCCCGTCTAATTCCCAAATGGTATTGTCGGCTTTCCTACGGGTCACAAACTTATGTAAGAACTTGGTATTCCTATCCCCCTCCTCCAACCAGATAACACGACTTTTCGACCTCCACGTCGTTTCCTCAACAACTAGTAAACGAGCTTTTTGTTCCTTCCAAGCCTTAAGTTATGTCCATTCAACCTTTCTAAAAACACCTACCATATTTTGCGAGAATAGCTTAGCAATTTTCTCCTCAGTCTCTCGAAGCTTTACTGCCTTTGCTTCTTGTCCCATTTTGCCACTATATACTTGATGTGCTTTAGATTTGTGACGAACTGGGCCATTGCAGGCTCTGTTGAGTTTGGATAAAAAACCACCAATTCTCTATTACTAATCGTCGAAAACCCTCCTTTAGCAAGACATCGTTAAACTTGAAAGGCCTCGAGAGCTTTTCATTCTCATTCTTGATTTATAAGAAAATTGGAATACGATTGGAAATGCCACCATCACTATCCATGACCTGTATTGCTCATAAATCTCCAACAGATCCTTTGCCATCACAAACCTATCAAGGCATTTAGAAACCCCCATAGTGTCACACCTTCCATTTCTCCAAGTTGGAGCTATTGGAACATGTTCCATGTCAACCAACTTTGAGGAATCAAACATATGAACAAAATATTGATCTAGAGGATCTTGCCCAACAAAATTCCCCCAAACTTCCCTCCCATAAATAGCCAGATTCATATCATTGCCAATTATGAGATTTAGCTCGTTTAAGACCCTCTGCTCATCCAATGAATCCCAAAACACTTT
The DNA here is from genome assembly GCA_009831015.1 of Picea engelmannii. Lineage (NCBI taxonomy): Eukaryota > Viridiplantae > Streptophyta > Pinopsida > Pinales > Pinaceae > Picea > Picea engelmannii. The sequence goes on from ML777951.1 coordinate 84,884, forward strand.
ATGGTCCGCATAAGGACCATAAATTCAGAATTTTGAAAACCCTTCCCAATTCTCTGGCTTCCCCTTCCAACATTATACATATAGCACAAAAACTTGATTTTATTTTTGCAAAAGAAGAGTTCCAAGCGGTCAACAACCCTCCAGACATGCCATCTACATCCATAGCCCTAAAACTCCAACTAGGAAGAAGAGAAGTCGCTAGTTCAATGGCCCTAGCCCTAGGGACCATGGTTTCTTGCAACAAAACAATATCAAGTTTATACAAAAGAACAATCTTCGGAGGGCTATTCTTTTTGGGGCATCGTTTTCGCCTCTCGATTTTAGAGAAAGAATAATCATGGCGGGACCACCACAAAGGACTTTGCAACTCTAAGTGCGTTAGCAATGGTTTGTTGTTTCCCTTGCGACGCCTCCTTCAAGTTTTTAATCTTGGCTTTTTGAGAGAAAGGACTCGTGCCCTGGGTGATCAGGGTGCTCCATACTCGAGGCAAGACCACCTTCTACGATGCCAAGTTCGACCAAACTCTTAGTTTTCATTGAACGTAAAAGATATTGAAGAGAGGGAGGCTCAGACTCACATACAAAGGGAGAAGGATCCTTTCCTAATTCTGGAACATCCACATATTCTGTTAAATCTACTCATTTCCCCATTGCCGTCGAATCCCTTCCCAAATCTCTGGCTTCCCCTTCCAACATTATACCTATAACACAAAAACTTGATTTTATTTATACAAAAGAAGAGTTCCAAGTAGTCAACAACCCTCCAGACATGCCATCTACAACCATAGCACTAAAACTCCAACTAGGAAGAAGAGAAGTTGCCAGTTCAATGGCCCTAGCCCTAAGGACCATGGTTTCTTGTAACAAAACAATATCAAGTTTATACAAAAGAACAATCTTCAGAGGGCTAGTATTTTTGGGGCATCGCTTGCGCCTCTTGGTTTCAGAGAAAGAATAATCATGGCAAGACCACCACAGAGGGCTTTGCAACTCTAAGTGCCTTAACAACGGTTTGATGTTTCCCTTGCGACACCTACTTCAAGACTTTAATTTTGGCTTTTTGAGAGAAAGGACTTTCGCCTTGGGTGACCAGGGTGCTCCATACTCGGGGCAAGACCACCTTCTACAATTCCAAGTTTGGCTAAACTCTTAGTTTTCAATGAACGTAAAAGATATTGAGAGGGAGGCTCAGACTCACATACAAATGGAGAAGGATCCTTTCCCGATTTTGGAACACCCACAGATTTTGTTAAATCTACTCATTGGAGTTACTTCACACACACACCTAGGATTTATTTTTCCTAAGGTTTTCTCTTGTTTATTAGTCATTATCCAATCTCCTATATTTTAGGGGAGAATATTTCACCTGGAGAATATTCTCTTTAGTTTTCACTTCAGTTTGACTAGTTGAGTGGAGTCTAGATGTTGCATTGGTTTTGTCACCATGCAACATTGGGATCATCACCAGCTAATGCACATTGTCCTTGGGATCATCACCAGACTAGCGCATTACTCATGATTCCCTGATTTCTTCCTCACTTCACTTTGTTTCAGTCAGTTAACTGAACACTGATAGACTAGTTAACTTAGACTAGGTGGCAGTTCACTACCGTAACTACTTGAGAGACTAGACTAGGTGGTAGTTTACTCACGTATCTATTGGTGTGTCCAAATCACTCTAGACCACCACTATGGCTCATTAGTTACTCATGTATCCTATATCTATTGTAAATTATTCACTCTTTGAGTGTGGAAAACGGTTAATGAGAATTCTTTCATTCTTTCTCTCCTTCTTCATTCTCCAATTCTCTCTGCAAATGTGTGTATCATTGTTTAGCTAGATCTATTCTGTTCAGGTTCAACACATTTACATGGTATTAGAGCCGACAGTCTACTAAGCAAAAGCTACACCAAATTATTTTTGTAGGTACTGAAGATTGAAGAACATAGAAATATGGAATTTATGTTCTACTCACTGATAATACTTCTCACGCTTCATAACTATTTGGAGTGGAAGCCAAAGATTCTACTTCTTCTCAGAAGTAGAGGCTTATACCAAATAACCATGGCAACAAAAGTAGAGCCTGGTTCCGTCGATGAGAAAAATGACTTTCTCAATAGACAAGATATGGTCATATGTTATCTTCTTGTCTATCTCTTCAGAAATTCTCCACCAAGTATATGATGACTCACAAGAATCAACTCCAAATGAATTATGGACCAGATTGGAGGTTCTATTTGGGAATAAAGAAGATTGTGAAGATTGCATGCAGGGGATTGGAAAGATAGAGCCAGAAGAGAAATCGTCAGAAGATCAAGCCTCTTATTCTGAAGAGTCTTCTACACAAGTGTTTGCACAAATTTGTATTCCATGAATTGAAAATGATGTCTACTCCATTTCATATTTGTTTTCTGAGTTTCATGTGGAAGATATATGGCATGCATCTCAGAGGTCACATGCAAACATTTTTCCATGCGCAATGCATGCATCTCAGGAGACAAAAAGGGAGCCGCACACATCAGACTCCATTTTGATATTTTCTGAGAACAATTTGCAGAACCAAATTGGATATTTGAATTCCTCTTGGGAAAGTATCCAATTTCAAAAAAAAAATCGTCCGAAACGGAGTTCGGGAAGTGAAGTTATGATTATTTTAAAATCAACAAAATTTCAACATTTTTTCGGAAACGTCCGCACGGTTTTCAAAGTTTCATCCAAATTTTATTTGGATCTTATTCATTACAAGAAGAGAAAGTGGATATGTGTGGACATATCAATGATGCATCTACTTCATCAGATCTGTGCAGACACTACATCTTCAACAAAATCTTCAACGAGCACAAACTTGCACAGTTGCGAGGTCTTCTTGGAGTGAAGGACAAGGTTGCTTAGCAACTGCTTTTTGTTCCTTCTCATTTTTTTTATGCATTGTAATTTGAGGGGGGGTTTTTCCCACGAAGTTTCCCCTCTTTTCTCACTTTATTTAGGTGTATCTTTTGTATTTGGGTACCTAACATGGCCTCGTTGCAGGGACCCATTCTTTATTTTCACTATAGTGATGTTCAGGGGGGGTGTTGGAGTTACTTCTCACACACCTATGATTTATTTTTCATAAGGTTTTTCCTTGTTTATTTTTTTTTTTGTTTGTTAATTTGTGCGGGACCTGTTGGCTACGCGATTAACCTGTGGCTTGAAACCGCGACTCAGGGGCATCTAAGCCGTCAAAATCACCCGGGGATCGCACCCGGCCTGAGCTACACCAACCCTTAACATGGTTGGATTTTTTGTCCCCGCAGGTTTCGAATCGGTGACTTTAACATCACGGAGTGGCTTAACAACACACTCCGTCACCGACTGTCCTACACCTCGGGGACTCAAAATTTGAAGGACATGGGGGTGGGCTTTGATCCACTTATGTGTGCACGGGTCACGATACCATTTAATATGGTATCTCTGGGTGCAACCACACGTTCGACCACTATCTCAAGGTGTCCCCATGGCTCCAGGTAAAGCCCTCACGAGAATTGAACCTTGCCCAACAGTGAAAAACTCCTCGCTTTCCACGATTGGATCCAACCCCTTTGGGCGGTTTTTCCTTGTTTATTAATCATTATCCAATCTCCTATATTTTAGGGGAGAATATTCCACCTAGAGAATATTTTCTTTAGTTTTTACTTTAGTTTGACTAGTTGAGTGGAGTCTAGATGCTGCATTGGTTTTGTCACCATGCAACATTGGGATCATCACTAGCTAATGCGCATTGTCCTTGGGATCATCACCAGATTAGCGCATTATTCATGATTCCTTGATCTCCTCCTCACTTCACTTTGTTTCAGTCAGTTAACTGAAGACTGATAGATTAGTTAACTTAGACTAGGTGGCAGTTCACTATCGTAATTGCTTGAGAGACTAGACTATGTGGCAGTTTACTTATGTAACTGCTGGTGTGTGTCCAGATCACTCTAGACCACCACTATGGCTCATTAGTTACTCATGTATCCTATATCTCTTGTAAATTATTCACTCTTTGAGTGTGGAAAACGGTTAATGAGAATTTTTTCATTCTTTCTTTCCTTCTTCTTCTTTCTCCAATTCTCTTTGCAAATGTGTGTATCATTGTTTAACTATATCTATTCTGTGTAGGTTCAACACATTTACACTCATTTCCCAACACTGTCTAATCACGCTCACTTTGCACACCCCCTTTATACTTCCCCTTGGAACCCTCCTTAACAGAGATGGGAGAACAATTCTTTGACAACTATGCAAATTTAGGATCCTTAGAAAAGGGATCAGATTGTAAACACATACCTTTGATTTCCTATCTCGAAGATGCCTTTGAAATTCCCTGTCAACCTTTGCTAACTAGCCTACCCCGTAATTCATTCAAAGCTTGAAGCTTATTAACTTGATTCACCCCAAACTCAGGTTTGGGGTCATCAAAGAGTTCATCTGCCTCCACTTTTTTGTCTCAGGACCCACTAGACCCTTAACCTTTTTATGACGCCACTTCAGGCTATACAAAGTCACTGGACATTTGCACCTCAAATACCTGATCTCTCGGCAGTACAAGCATCGAAAAGGGATCTTTGAGTAGTCCAAGACTTGAATGAAGGACCACAAATTCCATACCACATCTAGTTCCAACAACAACCTTTTACTTGAATCAATCTCGATGAGGACCCTCGCCACCCTTTTATCTTCTTGATGGAGAATTCGATCGTCAAAAAAGACAAATCTGTGCAATATGTTGGCTATAAACTCAAACACAGTGCTCGACCAAAGTTCCAAGGGAAATCCTAGAAGCAAGACCCAAATGCACTGAACTACAAAAGTTTAGGGTTTGAGGGTGGAACCCCAGAGTCCACTTCCTCAGAACAAGGCTAGATGGACCCAAAGCCAGGTTCTCGCCAAAATTACTTCCACATCCTTCTCATAGTTGAATTCAAAACACAACCAACTCGTAACCAAGATATGAAACTTTGGTAGGTAGCCCATAAGCCACCTACCTCCACCCAACTAATAAGATGAGCCCTAGAAGCCACCTTTCCCATAAATCTATCGACCAAAGCTGCACATATAAAGCCTTTATTGATTCCAGACCAATATCTCGACCTAACACCATACTCACCCCATCAAATCAAGTCTTAATGTATTTTCGTTTGCGTCAAAACTTGGCTCCTTTACTAGAATGAACAATAGGTTCTGAGATAGCTTCATGGTCTGACGCAATATTTTGCAGGTCTTTCGATTTGAATGCTGACACAAGACTACCCATCTCCATCTGAACCATGACTGATCTCCCTTCCCATGTTCTCTCACAATGTGTCTTTTTCGAAACCAACCACTGCACCTCCCTCTTGACCTCCATAGAAAAATCTCGGGACACTGTAAAATCTCTCGATATTCCTCATTAATGCGAAAAATAGCTAGGGCCCCAAGGTGTCCCCGTCACCATAGTCTATTAACTCATCATCCATTATTGCGAACCCGGTCACTTTTCTGGCTATTACAAACCGTCACCGAAAAGGCCTCTCTATAGTACTTGAGTGTGTTTTCTATTACTTGCTAATTCAAACAATTTCACTCACATTACTTGAGTTTGTCCTTGTCCTAAGGAGGAGTAATTTTTAGGCTTTTGCCCATGTTTCCATAATATACAAACCGTCACTGAAAATGACTCTCTATACTACTTGAGTGTCTTCTATTACTTGCTAATTCAAACAATTTCACTCACATTACTTGAGTTTGTCCTTGTCCTATGGAGGAGTAATTTTTAGGCTTTTGCCCATGTTTCCATAATACCAAACTAGACAAGGGCATGTATGCATTATGACATTTGATTTCATCATAATAAATTTAGAATTGAAATGTCATTTGCATGCACATGAAATAATTACTGGTTGAGAAACATAAAGAGTGGAAGACATAAAATAGAGTATATACATAGAACATTGATGAAGCGAAGTAGATTATGCTAGTTAGGAAACACCAAATTGTATTTCCTTTACGTGTTGCCCTTAGGAGATTTGAGTTAAACTTCATGCATCATGAAAGGATATCTAAAGATGTTAATGTGTCTCTTGAATAGGCATGTGAGATAATGTTAAACTTAACTCTACAATTTCAACTAAAAATAAGGTTTGGGTTCATAATAAATTCATAAATTGATTTCATTGAAAATGCATAATGTTATAAGTAATACATGACATTTAGTACTAAATTGGAAGATAAGATCATATTAAACTTCTTTACTCTACCCTTTTCCACTTTAAATTGTGTATGATAGGATGTTGTCTCAATGCCATCTCCTTTATTTTTGCTTATATGTTACAGATGCAGTTGTAATCCATGCAATGGATTATGATTTCTTTAATCATTAACCTTGTCCTCCATGAAGTTAAAGGTGTAGGTCCATGCAATGGATTATGATTTCTTTAATCATTAATGTTGTCCTCCATGAAGTTAAAGGTGTTCCAAATTCCATGAATGTTGTTATATATTGACATTAATGTACAATTGGCGTACTTCTCCAAGAGGCAACCTATGCAAATATTTTTCATCTTCTTCAAACAAAATGGTCATCCAAAGATACTTTAAGCATTCAAACAAACAAATCTTTTGATGCTCACATGGCAAATTAGTTGTTCTCCTAATGATGATGTGTAAAATGATTTGTGCTAGGTATGTGCATGTGACATGAAGGTTGTTATCTTTGAAAATATAAGTGCTTGCACTTTGCCTTGTTCTTGCTTATATTGATTCTACTTTGTGCAGCAGGTTCATGGTTACCTTTGTTGAAGGAGGAATTCATAATGGAGTTTCTAATGATTTGACCCTTTAATATATATAGTAAACTATGTGTCATTGTTATTAAAAAGCACACGGTTAGGTGTTCCCAAGGGATTCTCCATCCATTTAGCTTTGATGTTGCTAACACTCAAGTTATTTATAATCATAACAAGGTCAACTCTCGATGGAGAAGTATGATTTCATTTGACGTGTTGTGGTACTTCGATGACATAGTGAGAATTACCAACTTCAACGAGTTCCTTGCCCTAAAATAAGAAAAGGAGTATATATGATGATCCATGTCTTGATATGACAAGGTTAAACTATTACAAAATTGTAAAATAAACCTCATCAAGGAGTGTTCTTTGCACTTGTAACCTTTGATTCCATGCTTCTCTCGCACGACTCTAGTTCTCCAACCAATCAATAAGAACTATTTAATGAGATAAACTGGGAACAAAGTTGCTCGTTATGGCTCTAGTTCTCCAACCAATCAATAAGAATTATTTAATGAGATAAAATGGGAACAAAGTTGCTCGTTAATTCCTTCTGTACATAATTTGTGACGTCAGATTACTCTTGGACAACTTTTATTTCAATGAAAAATGAAGCATGGCTACAATATATTATGTCCAATTGCTCTTGGACAAACTTTTATTTCAATGAAAAATGAAGCATTGCTACAATATTTGTTGCTCAACAGGGTCCAAGGACATTACTCTTTGGATGCTCTAATCAATAAGTTTTATTATATATTCATTAAAACAAATGAGGGAGGATTCCAAAAGTCATATATGTGCTCATGAATAAAAAAAGATACGTTAATCAAAACTACTACTTCAAAAAGATTGGAGACCCCCACTAAAAATATTGGAAATGATTACCTCTTTTTTCCTCGAAAAAAATCACAATTTTTATTAGAGATAGAAAATTACATATTCAAAATGCATATAACACTTAGGCATCAACATTTAAGCTTCTTATTGCCTAGTCTTAAAGAGACTTGGCCTTTTAAAAGAAAATGTCAAAAGCTCATTAAAAATAAAGTTTAGACCCTATACATGTTTGAATTGGGATATAAACATTATCAAGGTGCCAAGTAATCATATTGTCTTCACAAACTTGTATCAATAATATATGAGTTGATCGGGTTATCCATCATTCCTAAACAACATTGAAGACAATAATTAAGTCATAGTTAAGGAGGTGACAATGGTAGATAATAAGGTACCATCTTTAGGTTAAATCTGTTCCCAATACCCCTATTTAACCACCACTCCCTCTTTTGGAAGTGTATCTGCTATAGTGTTTAGTTCTTTGTAAACATGTTTGAAGGATTGAGGTGAACACTGTTTCTATTTGTTTTAGCTAATTAAATAAGAGAGTCAATATCAAGCTTTCGATTTAGTAAATACTTTTAATCTAATTGGTGACACTTAATGAATCTCCCATCACTTGTAGATTTGTAACATTTTGTTCTCTAGCAATTCTTAAAAGTAATTTCAAAGGCCATCATCTTAGCAAAGTTGTTTGAACCAATTCCCAAATAAGCCCTAAATTTTTTAAATTAGTTTATGAGAGATAAAGTGTGCCCCCAACCCCACAAAGAGATGGTATGTCTTGGCTTGCTTTGTCAAATTATTCCCAAATAATTTATTTCTCTATATGCACATTTGTTATGTCTTGGGTTTCTAACTTTATTTGTTTTTTTGAGCCCCTCAAAAATGAAAAGAACTTGTACAAAACATTCAAAAGAAGGAATATATTTTTCTTTGAAGATTTCAAAATTCCTTGCGAGCCAAATGCCCCAATATATTTTTCTTTGAAGATTTCAAAATTCCTTGCGAGCCAAATGCCCCAAAGCAATCACCAGTGGCAATGCTTGGATAGATTTATATTCCTTTTTCTTCAAACCACTATTTTAAACAATTTTTTGTGGTGTCCCCTAGGTCTCCTTGAATCTTGTGTTCACTTCCTTCATCTCATGCCATATAGATTTAGTACGTGGGCAACTTACTAAGAAGTGATTGATGGTTTCTTATTCCTGGTTGTAGAGAACACATCACCTAGGACCTTGCTTGCTCCTCTTTTGGAAGACTTCCTAATTCAATGCATTATTATTCAAGGGTAGCTACATGAAAGTTCTAGTCTTTATTGGTGCTCTCACCTTGCATGATGGTTTCTTCCATTAGGATTGATCATTCTGAACCTCAATAGTAAACATTGCTTTGTAATATAACATAGTAGTGTATGCACCCAATGAAGGATTTATGGTCCATACTAATTCATATAATTCCTTTGTGATCCTCACATGACTTCCGTTTAAAGCCTACACATATCTTCCATTGATTTGCATTATTCCCTTTGAGTCCCAACATATTGGCTCTCATCCAACCTTGTTGGCAAATATTTGTAGTCACATGATCTGCCACCTAAGATACCTTGTACATTCTTGCTTCTTGTAAAACAATTAGGACTAACTTTGGTAGTATATGGGAGTTCCCACAACCAACCTAAGGATCTACGTCCAGTCTTACTTATTCCCCATTACCAATCTTTTATGCTAACCAGTGGCCTACAAGAGGAAAAGCTAGCACAAGTTCCTTCCAAACTAATGAAACATCCATGCATGATTGTTTGGCTTCCTTATCTAGTCAACAATAGTTAATGATTCTATATTTTTTTGGAGAGTTACTTGCTTCCACAAGGTTTTCTCAGAGATTAGTCTCCACTCTTTTTGCAGCAAGTGCTTTCCCAAAGTAATGGATGCTTTTTAGACCCCATCCCCCTTTCTCCTTTGGTTTTGCAATGTAAGTCCATTTTGCCCACGAGATGCCATCCTTTTCCTTTCTTCTAGTGCAAATAAATTTAAAAGCTTTCTTCCCAATTTTTTCAAGTACTACTACAAGGACATAAGCCAAAGTGTGCCAATAAATTGGGATTGCTTCAAGTATTGATTTGCCTAGAGTTTGCCTTCCTCCCAAGGAGAGCCATCTTTGCACAACATATTCACCTTTTTCTAAATTTTATTAATAAGCCAACTCCAATATTGTATCCCATATCCATTTGGCTTCAATAGAATGCCCAAGGATTTTATCACACTTTGAAACTCACTCTTTTGATAGGGAAATCCCTGTTGTAACATTCTTTCTTAACCCTTTTCTAAACTATTTAAGGGCATTGTAGACTTTATCATACTACCTACATCCTTGTGGCAACACTGTAAGTATTTAATATTTCTTTTATATTTGCATCCTTGAGAGATGCCCAACAAAACAACAACACATCAACAATAACAATAAATGAGTCAAATAGAGAGTCTTGCCTATCTTTATCCCTTTGATTACTCCTATTCTCGTAGCTTCCAAAATAGCTTTGCTTAAGCACTCTATAATGAAGAGGAGCAAAATAGGGGACAATGGGCATAATTTCCATAGTCGTCTAATAGGAGTGAAGAATTTTGATGTTGAGCCATTAGTTAGAACAACAAGAGAGACATAAGTGATGCATCCCATAATCCAAATTACCACCTATAAGTTACATCCAGTGCACATTAAATGAGCCTTAGATACATTCAACCTTCTTTGTGATATGCCTTAGACAAATCCATTTTGATTACAGCATTAGTAAATTCCTTGCTATGATAGTGTGTAGGACCCTCCTAAGATACACCAAAGGCATCATGGATCTATTTCTTATTGAGGAACCCAAATTGTTCTTGAGAAATATACTTAGAGAAGTTTTTTTTAAATCCTTGTGACTATCACTTTTGTAATGATTTTGTAACACATTTGCACAATGATATTGGATTGAAGGCATTAAAAGATTGTGAATTATCCTTTTAGGAATAAGAGCTATAAAGGTAGAGTTTAAGGCCATTAGAAATTGCCCTGTGGTTTTTGTCTCCTCCATTACCTTGAGAAGGTCCTCCTTAATCATCTCATAAAAGCCAAGAAAATAATTCCATTGACAAGTTATTTGGGGTAGGACTTTTGTCCTTTTGAAATGATACTAGTACTGCTTTAAGTTCCTCTTGAGACTTCTTCCAATATCATCTCATTTGCATCTTCATTAAACATCGTGAGAAAATAAGTTGTCTTGTGCATGTCTGAGGAATGATTTGGTTATTTTTGCAGGTCCCCTCTTTCCCATTGTTTAGGTAGATCCCCCCCTTAATTCTTTCTATTTCCATTGCTTCGGTTTTCCTTGATTTGGGTGGATGATAACTTTTCCTTTAACAAAAAGAGTCATCCTCTGAAATAGACGAAACTGTTGTTCTAGGGTTTGGAGAAATTTGGGAGACTTTCCCAGGGTTCGGCCTTTGGTTCATTTAAGTATTTGTGGTGCTATGCGGTTTTGAATGAACTTGAGTGGAAGGAGAATTATTTAACTTCCTTGAGTCGAGAGTTGATTGCGTTGCTTCAATTTCTTCTAGCATCACATTTGTCGTCACCTCCTCCCTTGTTGCCATGGGAGCCACCATAAGGTTTGGTGATATAATATTCAACATAAATTCCTCCCCTTCTCCATAGGTTTCGTGTTGAGATTTGCTTCAAGGGGTTGCCCCACTGGCTTATTAGGAATGGTGTTTTGTGTGCCCTTTTGATCTTCCTCATTAGGTACCTTCTTCATTGGGTGTTGTTTTCATTGACTTCATGTTCCCCTTTAAAAGGTATGATGGCACATATCCCTTTTTCCTCCATTCAAATATGGAGAATTTTAAAGAGTAGTCCACGACTACATGACCATAAAGCTGGCATGGTGCACATTGGAAGGGGACTCAGACATAGTGTAATGGTTGAATGTATTTCTATCCACCAACTTTAATTCCTATGGAGTCAAGAAGTTGCTACTTTAGATCTAGTTCTACTAGAATCTTAGCCACAAATCTAGACCAATGTCTTTTATCATTGTCAACAAAATCTACAAAAGTCCTTGGGAATTTTCCTATTGCCATCTACACTTTGCCTAAGAACAACTCTCAAGGTAGGCCTAGAATTTTAACCCAAATATGTTGTTATGAACTCATTTCTCTTCATGGATTAAAACATAGAGACCCTTTTTTAAGAGTTAATACTATCAATCCCTAATACCATCTTTTTTGTGGCTATGATGTCCAAATCCTACGATAATTAGAAAGTAATGGCTAACCACCTTCTTACCATAAAATGGTAAAGAGGAGTATAACCTAAGATTGGCATCCAAACCCTCTCTATCAACTACCCAATATATTTTTTTGACCTTTGTTTGCCAAATAACTTTCTAGTAAGAGTTTTGCTCTCCATCTCCATAACTTGGTCCAAAACATTGTCCTCTCCCAAAACCAAATTTGCTCTTGCCTCCCTAATCCTAACACATTTTTTCCCTTGATAATCATAGAAACCTTGGAAGAGTTTACTCTTGATAATTTTGCTTCACTACTAATCCCTATTTGTTCCCCCAAATTAAAGTTGCCACCCACTAAACCTTCTCCTATACTAAATAGACTCTTCTATTAAGGAACTAGGGTTTTAATGATTGATAGAAATTTCTCTTGCCCCGACATCCAAAAATGCCAAATTGTTAGAATTCTAAGCTTGATCATTTCATTCAGTTGGGAGTTGCAGATACTTATTGCCAAATTTCCTCTTTATACCTAAAGACTCTAGACCCCTTAACCGCATAGGAGGCAATGCACCACCTACCCAAACTAAACACTGTTTACAACGTTAGCCACATCACAGGGATTCCATGGGACATTACACTGATTTGTAAAGATTACCTTTGCAGATGAGGGATTGCGAGAATACTTTTCCCATGTCACATCGTCATTGCCCTTTAGAGATCCATCTCTCTTCACCTTGTCTTCCACATTGTCCTTAATTGTTGTAAGTAAAAGTTTAATGTTGGCAATCCCTTCATCCGCGACCTTTCAACAATGAATCCCTTGATGACATCCACCTTCATCCATGATGATGTGACCTTCCATGGGTTTGTTTTGTCCTAAGTTATTGTCAAGAAAGAAGCTACGCAAAATAATACCACCAAGGGGTGCCTCTCTAGGGTAGGGCCTAAGGATTGAAGACTTGGTATGGTGAGGTACTTTGCTTTTCGTGAAGAGAAAAGGAAGTTTGTTTAGATCCAAGCAAGATCCAACATTATCAAACTTCCAAGAGCGAGTTAGGTTATCTTGTGAGGGGGAAATCTCCATTCTTTCTAATGGATCTCGAGTGTAATCGATCAATTTTTCCACTTCCTCTTCTTGAACTCTCCTCCACCATCTCATTGTCTCATTGTCTCCATACCATCTCTATATATCGAAGCTTATGTAATACACAAGAAGCCAAAGACTAAATTTCAAGTACTTATATGTATTTGTAACCCTTATGGAAAATTATTACTTATGAAATGACCTAAAATATAATAGGAACCAAGGATAAAAGAAAGCCTCAACATAGATAGTAAAATAAGGGAAAACTAAAAGATCTCTCTTGCATAAGCACATGTTGAGGCTATAAAAATCTTATGTTGACGACCACCTTCACTCATTGTGTTCACTTGAGTAATTGTCCCATGTTCCTTTGTTTTAGGCATTGGTTTGTTATATACCTTCCCTTGACAACTACAACAAATAATTTCCTTTGCCTTTCTAGTCTTTTTTGCCCACTTGGCAAAATGGGATCTTTCTAATCACAACACAACTCTTCCATCAAATATTTTAGGATTTATTGCCTCTTCTATTTTTGTAATAATTTGCTTGACATTCTATTGACCATGTGGAGAATCAACCATGTTTAATAGAGATTTTGCCATAATTTCTTATGACTTTGGTTCACTACGAAGTATGGAGGTAACCTTCTCTTCCTTTAAGATATTCACACTAGAAGACATCAATGGCTCCACCAATCATATGTGATCATTGGGTAATCATCCATGTGTTCTTAACCATCTCAACGTGGTTATACCATTGTATTAAGAACCATTGGTTTTCATCTTGCAAATATTTGCTAGAGATTTCAACACTCTTATCATTTGATTAATGTAGAAAATATTACGCATTATCAAGGTTCATGAATAAAAACTAACCAATATCCTTAATCATTTTGCTTGGACTTAACCACATTTGCATTGAGATCTTTCTCCTTTGCATTTATGGACTACAATTCTTCTAAGGAAGACATGACTTCATCATATCTTCCCAATGTCATAACACTCTTACCACATTATCTTCTATCTTTTCTATTCCCATAAGTTTTTCATTGCTCACTTCACTTAGTGTCCTTCGATACATAACTTGTTGAGGTTGCATGACTTCCAATGAATATTGATTATTTGAGTTGAACACCCAAATTATCTAGGATCTCTACTAGACACCTTATCTTTTGATACCACCTCTTTGTTCTTTGACATCAATTATTGGGATGTTTTGAGGACCAACCATTTGTCTAATGCCAACACACATGCCCATATGATTATTTAACTTGTGTTGCTAAGCTTACATGACATTCATTAAAAAAAAGAACATAATTTTTTTGTAGGTATAAGTGTATGCCCTTCAAATATTCTCTATCAATATATAAATTACATGTCACAAGCTCTGATAGTCACTCTTGAAATGCACCTTGCAATTATCAATGTACACAATCCTATGCTAGGTCAATTAAGACCCAAAGCAACATGCTTAAGATTGAAATCAAGAAGTTCAATCGTAATATATTTCTTACTCTTCCTTTAACATTATGAAAAGCACCATTTATAAATGCATTGGGTTGTTAACCAACGGTTCTAATAGAATAAACAATTGATGGTGACCATATGTTAAATGTCTAATAGGATAAGGGTTCTAATAGAATACCCAATTGATGATGACCATATGTGAAATGTCTAATAGAATGTTGTTGATTGTCAATCATCAACCCTGTGTATGCCAATGTTCTTGAAACAAATCAACTCGACCCTTATCAATGTAATCATTTGTAATTGATGTCAATACTAATTTGACCCACTTATCTACACATCAACATGATGATTTTCCATTCTTGAAAGTTTTATGCTCTCACTTACCATTCACATTGAAAAATATGATCAACCTCATACTATGCTATGCCATACATTGTAAAAAGGTTGGGTTGAAATGATTCAATTTTTGAATTATCCATGTCGATAAAATGTCGTTTGGTTGTGCATACAACCATCAAACTCATTTGTCATGAAAGTGAAATCTTTCTTGTCTAACAATTCATATCTTAAATCTCTAAGTAAAACGTTTTTGGTTGAAAATAGAGTTCGTAGTTGAGACTATGGTCTTCTACAATTTGTTCTACCTTGTGCACCACACCTTAACACTATATATGTTTATTACTTAGGATGTTGATAAGAAAATGTTCATGTGTCTAGATGGAGGTTTGAACTCAACATATTTCTTATTGAGAATTGTAAGTGTACTACGAGGATCAACCATAGGAAGGACCCTTTCTCTTTTACTATGGGCATAAAACTTGAAGGTATTAAATTTACCCAACCTAGTGATTGTAGCAAGGGAGACACATGCTTCTCTTGTTTCTAGTGGTGGAGGGAATTGATCTTATGGAGGAGACATTATCTAGTTCTCGAAGTAGAGTATCCTTTGTAGGTTCATATTTAGAGTAAGATTGGTGTAGGTCTTCAACCATAAAAAAGTTCGAGTATTGTAAACATGACACTTAAACCAAGGTTGAGAGCATTTTCGATAGCAATTTGATGGGGAGAGATTATGTCTGGTTGAGATAAGAAGGAGTTTCTTTGATTGATGACATTCAAGTTTTTCTCTCTTCCTTGGCCCTCCTATAATATGTATTACCCCTTCTAATAGAGCTAAATATTTTCCTCTTAATATCTTCAACATTACTTGAGACTCTTCTAGCTATAGTAAATGGCTTCTTCAAAAGAGTTAGGCTCAACCATCTTACTTCGGTGAGGTTTTCTGTTGGCATATTTGAAACATAGAAGTCTCACACTAGATTTGTAGAGACTTTGATGTTTGACTCAAGGACTTCGAGCTTTTGAATTTATTCTTCAATGATTGAGTCCTTCTAGAAAAAGTGCATGAGCTAAACATCATAAGGCTCATCCCACTTTATGATTTTTCTTTGAGTTAATGCATATGCAAAATTTCTAAAATCCTCTCTAGGGTTTTTAGCAATCCATCTCCCTTCCCATGTATGGGTTTCCCCATCCAAATGCAGTGGTGCCACATTCAACTCATTCTTTGGTACACCTTGAATACTACCTTGACCTTTCTTCATTGTGTATGCATTTGCACATTGCCAAAGTCATGTTGTGGGATATCCCTTAAATGATGAAATTGCGTTTGTGATGGTCCCATGTAACTCATAATCTCATGGGGGTATTCTTTCCTAAAGGGTTTAAGTCCTCTTCCTCCTTTGAGCCCTCATGATTATGAGATAAAGAATTTGGTTCACGTTCCATGGACCCTCTTCCTAGGGTTTCTCTTTGCGTCAACTCTTTGATTTCTTCAAAAAAAGTCTTGAAGCTTTCTTGTAACTTTACCTTTTTCACATTGACTTTTTCCCTTTGGAATTTTTGTAGAAAAAAAGAAACACATAAGAATCACAAAAATCGCTCGAAGCTATAATTTCAACTTGTTAAAATTCTCTTTAAAAAGTTGAGTGTGTGTAGTATTCTTTAACTTTAATCTATTTAAACAATAACTGCATGCATAAGGATTATTGAAAGAAAGACATACATAGTAACACAAGATTTATCTTGGGAAACCCTCGTGGGGGAGAAAACTAACAAAGCTTCTTCAATATAGATTCTTCAACAAGTACATTGTCTCTCTCAAGAGAGATCTTACCAAAACAAAAAATCCATCAAAAACCCTAACCAGAACAGAGTAGCGCACCACTAGACCAAGATAGTCCTTCACTAAATAACTAAAACCCTTAACTGGAACACCCCTCTTTGTAGTTGTGTCACTCCTCTTTAGCTGCGTCACTCTCCAAGACTTGCACATTGTATGAGATAGTTGGTTGTGTGTGTCTTCAAATGAGGCACTAGGCCTCTTATAAATACTAGTTGGACTGCCCAGAATTAGGTCAGGGCCGACTTGTCCACTTTGCCCTTTTATTTTACATTTGACTCGTCAAGGCACAATAGGGTCGACTTAACAAATATAATATAACAATGTTCTTTAGGGTTTTGTCTTGGTCAACTACAAGATGAATATAATAATAGTATCTTTTGAAGCTACTCAAACTTCAACACTCCCTCTTAGCAAGGAAGGTATTCTTATGGCACGAACATCACGATTGCTTCTGCTCTTCTATACACTTGACCATTGACTTGTTGAATTTCCACGAATCTATATTGAAGAGATTTTCTAACCACATCTACATTCAGGGTCTCATCATCCATCCGAGCTTTATGTCATCACAGGGATTTCATTCATGAGTTCACACAGAATCTGGCATCTAGTTCCATAATGAACTAGTAAACTCTGGTTGGCACACCAGGCAACCGGTCCACGATGATCAAGAATCTAATCACAAGGATTAGGCGATGTAGTGCACACACACTACCCATCTAGCCCAGGGCTAGGAAACACCTTTAACGACATAGGTTGGCCCACTAGCTAAAAATCCGGGTAACTAACGAGCCTTGAAGGCATGGCATCCACTGACCTTGTGCGAGGTCATGCTGACTAGTGCCACAATCAATAACTTTGCGTACCCGAATTTTTCACTGGAGTAGCAATCTGTGTATTGGGATTTATCACTGGGGTAGTAGTAACTTGGCATACCAAACTTTATCACTGGGGTAGGCATCTGCGTACATGGCTTTATCACCGGGGTAGCAATAACTCGACGTACCATGCTTTATCACTAGAGTAGCCATCGGTGTACTAGGCTTTATCATCGAGGTAACAGTAACTTGTCGTACCGGGCATTATGATCGGGGTAGAAGTAACTCGACGTGCCAGGTTTTATCATTGGAGTAGCCATCTACGTACACGGGTTTATCACTGGGATAGCAGTAATTTGACGTATCGGGGTTTATCACTAGAGTAGTCGTAACATGCCCGTGAATGACCACTCGTTGCTTCTGCTAGTTGCTGAAGTTGCTGCCCTGGATCACCATTGTAACACATCACTCCCTCTTACTAGGGATGTCTCTCTGGACCACACCAAGCTTGTCTTTGAAGTACACAAACTTCACTTTCGATAGAGGCTTGGTCAACACGTCAACTATTTGCTTATCTGTAGCGACATATTGGAGCTTTATTGCTCCCCTCTGTACCATATCTCTGATATATTGGTACCTGACCTTGATGTGCTTGGACTTGTCATGGAACATTGGGTTCTCTGTCAACTTCACACAACTCAGGTTGTCACACAAGATACAAGTCGCCTCTAACTCGAGATCAAACAATCTTGCAAGTAGCTTCCGAAGACACACTGCTTCACTGCTAGCTGAACACGTTTCTATATACTTTGCTTCAGCTGTATTGAACACCACACTAGTTTGCTTCCTGCTGAACCATGAGATCATGGCTGATCCCATACTGAAACAACATCCAAATGTACTCTTCTAGTCTACAACACTATCGACCCAATCTGAATCTGTAAACCCTTGTAGGCTTATCTCACGATCTAAAGCATATCTGAGTCCATAATCAATTGTACCCTTTAGGTACCTCAACACATGTTTTTCTGCAACCAAGTGGACACTTCTCGGCTAAACCATAAACTAACTCAACGTGTTGACCGCAAAACATATATCCGACCTCGTGTTAATTAAGTACATCAACGTACCAATCATCTATCTATACATGGTGGCATCCACTGTCTTTGAAGATGTATCGTTCAACAACTTCATATTTGTCACCATTGGTGTAGGCATGGCCTTGCAACCCATCATTCTGAATCTCTCAGAATCTCAACAACATATTTTCCTTGGTTAAGGAAAATCTCACTCGGTCTCTGCCATACCTCTAGACCTAAGAAGTAATGCATCATGCCTAGGTCTTTCATCTCGAACTCTGCAACAAGATTCCTCTTAGTCTCAGTGATGAACTTCTCTTCTCCTGTTAGAAACAAGTCATCTACATACAACAATAGTATCACTGGTCCACCATCCACAACCTTGAAGTATAGGTTGGAATCTACTTTACTCTTGGTAAATCCCAAGCTCATCAGGAAGTACTCAATTCTATTGTACCATGCTCTGGGTGTTTGCTTTAACCCATTCAAGGCTTTCTTCAATATGCACACGTGTCTGATTGTCATGTGTCTCAAAACCTTGTGGCTGCTCCACGTACACTTCCTCTTCTATTACACCATTTAGAAAAGTTGTCTTCACGTCCATCTGGTGTACCTTCCACTTATTTATTGCAGCTAATGCAAGTATAGCTCTAATCTATGTGTATCTAGCTACATGAGCAGTTGTCTCCTCATAATCTATTCCTTCTCTCTGGGAGAAATCACGTGCCACAAATCTTGCCTTGTACTTCTCAATACTTCCGTCTGCTGAATTATTCGTCTTGTAAATCCACTTGGAACTTACAACTGTCTTCTCTTTCGGTGTTGGAACCACATCCCAAACATCATTCTTTACGATGGACTGGTACTCTTCAACCATGGCATCCTTCCATTCTTTCTTCTTTGCAACCTCTTCATAACTAGTGGGCTCAACATCAATGATGCCATTTAGTAATGCCACATAGCTAGAGTAAGGTTGTGGCCTCTTGCTTTCTCTGAAGGATACATCTGGAGCACCATGCTTCTCTGCATCTTGAATGATTTTCCGAGCCCAAGCTGTTCTTCTCTTCTTAGTATTCATCTCTCGGGATGACTCTACAGGTATCTGTGGTTCTTCCATATCATGGTCTTCTAGTACAACATCGTTACCTGCATCTGTATCTATAACTCTGGGAGCTTCAAGCTCCTCATCATGAACCTCATCTGAATGATGTTGTCTTGATTTAGTAAAAGTTGCATCCTCATTGAAGGTGAAATCTCTGTTAGTCTCAATCTGCTGGTGACCGGGGATGTAAACTTGGTATGCCTTCGATGTTTCATTGCATCCAACAAATATACCCTTCTTTCTTGAAGGGTCCAACTTCGATCTCTTTTCCTTGGGGACATGCACATATACTTGACAACCAAATATTCTTAGGTGGTTGTCCTCTGGCTTTTCACCTGTAAACATCTCTTCTGGTGTCTTCTTCCCAAGTACTCTGTGGGGACTTATGTTCTGTACATATACAACGTTCCTGGCTGCCTCTGCCCACATATGCATCGGTAAATATTTATCATGGATCATGGCCTTCACTGCTTCCATGATTGTATGGTTCTTTATTTCTGCCACACCATTTTGTTGAGGATTGTAGGGAGTAGAGAGCTCCTTCTTAATCCCAACTTACAAAATGTCTTGAATTCATCTGAAGTGAATTCACCTCCATTAGCTGATCTCAAAATCTTTATTTTCTTTTCAGACAAGTTTTCAACAAGTGTCTTGAATTCTTTGAACTTGTTAAACACTTCATTTTTAGCCTTCAAAAAGTAAATCCAAGTTTTACGTGAGAAATCATCAATGAATGAAACATAGTATACATACTTGCTGAGTGAAGCAGTTGACATCGGTTCACACACGTCTGAATGTATAATGTCCAAGACTCCCTTAGCTTTGTTATCACTGCTTGGAAATGGTTTCTTCACGTTCTTGCCTTGTGCACATCCCTAATATACGCCTTCATGGTCCACTTGGATTTATGGAAAACATGTCACTATCTTGATCACTATCAACAATGCTTTCTAATGTATATGAGAAAACCTCCTATGCCATAGTTCACTTGCAGTAATTGTATTGTGTACTAATGTTGAAACAAAATGTCCTTTTAATTTGTATAAGCCTTCGTCTTGTACCCCAATCACTATGGCATCATCAATAGATTTTCCTCTAGGTCACATGAGGATTTTTCCATCAATGAAAGCAACTCTGGATCCTTTCTCATTTAAAGCTGAGATAGAAAGGAGATTCTTTTTCAAACCAGGTACATACAAGACGTCCTTCATCTTCATTGGTTTTCCGGAGTCTAACTTGTAGGATGCTTCTCCTACTCCTTTAATGGGATATTGATAGTCATCACCTAGCTTCACCTTGTGAGGTGAATCTTTCTGAACTAGATCTGAGAGGGATTCCTTATAACCAGTTGTGTGCTTAGAAGCCCTACTATCAATAAACCATGTGTCACTTCCATGAATGACTGTACCTATAAGAGTTGATATCAAAACATATTCTTCACTTGAGTCTTCTTCTTTTCTTTTCTCATGATCATGTTCATCATCTTCTGCGACATGAGCATGATGTCTTTTATACTTTCCTTTTTTGACTTTACCTTTGGAGTTGGGACAATTTATGGCAATGTGTTCCATCTTCTAACAAATGAAGCCATATGTAACTTGAGAAATCCTTCATGAATTTGTGATTATTTTGTAATCCACGAGGTTTCTTATGTGAGTGAACTTACTTCTCGCTCTTTCTTTTTTTAGCATGTACTGCTAGGGCTTGATTTTCTTCATCGCCTAGTTTCTCTTCTCTTGTTGCCAATCTGAGTACAATCCACCCATACTCTGCTAAACCTTGTTAGCCTTCTTCTTGAACATATGCCTTGAATGAATGATTCCCAAGATCCGGGGAGACTATTCAATGTAGTCATTACCAACTTGGCTTCTTCGATTGTGTCTCTAATGGCTTCTAGATGTTCTTTGATCTAAGACACTCTTTTGAAGTATGATTGGATAGTTTCTGAACTTTGCATCTTCACATTCTTGAGTTGTGTTCTTAAGGTCATCTTCTTGTTGATGTTCTTGCCTTCATACAATCAATATAAGGCATCAAACATTTGCTTGGGAGTTGTTAATGATGAGACATGGGGTATCAAATGATCCTTGATAGAATCGACAATGATTTTGTTCGCCTTCACTAAGTTCTTTTTGTACTTTGCTTTGGCCTCATCTTTATCAGGTTCTGGAACTTCTTCTTTTACAAAATCTTCTAAATCATTCTATTTTAGAATGAGCATCACTCTGTACTTCCATGCTCGAAAGTTATTAGCACCTTCAAGCTTCTCATCAAGTTTGGTACTTGGTGCCATCCTGTGCTTGAACAATAGAATAAAAGATAAAACTTTTCAAAGAAAGGTTTTGTACTTACCAGAGAGTGCTATGCCAAGGTGATCAATTCCAGGTTCAATTCTGCAGCTACAAAGACTGGGGTTTATGAGGAAACCCTAATTTTTCAAAACGTGAATTTTGGAATTTTGCTCTGAGGGAAAGGTGCGCCCTCTTTAGGAAAACTTCTTGGTAGCCTTACTTTGACCAATGTCCTCCAGAAAAGTGGGTGAAATCACCTTCTAGAGTTTGTGTAGTTGTAGGCAGTTGCGACAGCTGCAACGCCAGTTGCAACGCCGGTTGCAACACCAATTGCAGTTTACAAAACTTCATCAAATTGAGAATTCAATCCAAAGGAAAGATGCACTAGGGTTAGGGGAGTATCTTTGCGGTCTTAGTTTCCCCAACGAGCTCTTCTAAACTGTGCAAATGGCTTCTCTTTCAGGCCCGATTTGATACCATGTTAAAATTCTCTTTAAGCAGTTAAGTGTGTGTAGTATTCTTTAACTTTAGTCTATGAAAACAATAATTGTATGCATAAGGATCATTGAAAGAAGACGTCCACAGTAACACAAGATTTATCCTGGGAAACCTTATCCCGGGAAACCCTTGTGTGGGAGAAAACCCAACAAAGATTCTTCAACAAGTATAATGTCTCTCTTAAGAAAGATCTTACCAAAACAAAAGATCCATTAGAAACCCTAACTAGAACAGTGTAGCACACCACTAGACTAAGATAGTCCTTCACTAAATAACCAAAACCCTTAACTGGAACAACCCTCCTTTGTAGTTGTGTCACTCCTTTGTAGTTGTGTCACTCTCCAAGACTTGCGCATTGTATGAGAGCGCTGGTTGTGTGTGTCTCCAAATGAGGCGCTAGGCCTCTTATAAATGTAGAAATTTGAGGAACTAGAAGACTGCCCAACAAGTT
>ML777951.1:114476-128898 GCA_009831015.1 Picea engelmannii
AAAAAACAAAATTAAGAGACAAAAACAAGAAAACAAGTGTTAGCTTTTGGGCTTACTCCAATTTCACTTTACTAGGAGAGAGCTATGTCTCCTAGCTCCTCTGTGATACTTCATGGACATATGGATGACTCAGTTTGGGTGGATGCTTAGCCTTGGTTAGAGTGTTGGCATGGTTCCCTTACCCAGGAGGTTGTTACCCTAATTGACATGTTGTTAAACCCATTAGGTGCACACAGTTGGGGAGTTGGTTGCTCTATCAGGGGAGTTATCTAACTAGGAGGAGCGTTAGGCACTTGGAGGAGGTAACTTAGCTGTAGGAGCTTGGGACCTTGTCATATACACCTCAGAGGCTGGACACTTGGGTTGGGGAGCACACCTCATTTAGATTGGTGATGGTCTTGGATATATTTGTTGAGGAGGATCATTGGAGCTTTATGATCGCATTGGAACACATGAGAGTATAATTGGACATGTGAGAGGACATTTGTTACAAGGAGGGACATTGAGCACTGTTATTGCTCAAACTAGCAGCGTTTGTGTGAGTGCTATTGGGGATAAACACAATACGATAAATGCACCACTGTCAAGTTAACACAATCTCCCCTTCACTTTAGGCTAGCTCCTTGAAGCCATAGGGGGTATCCCAATCCTTGGAATTAACTTGTGCAGTACAAGTCACTTCCAACTACACATCTTAATGTTTGCTAGATAGATCAGTGCCAGAGTAGCCAATTGCCTTAAGAATATTCAACCAAGTGTTAGGAAAATAAAATTGCAATACAATGAGGGTGAAGAGTTAATTATAAGAGTGTTGAGAATTGAAATAAGTATGCTACAACAAAAAATAAACCAACACTATGATATCACTCTCTAAATGAGGAAAGAAGTACCTTTTACTACACAATAGTGACATTTTTTTGCACAAATCAAGAGTGAATGATATACCTGAGTCATACCTTGATTGTATGTTGTAAAATGGACTAGCTTGCTGTTGTTCAATGATTCCATAATCTGATTTGTGATGAAAAAAAACGAAGAAAATGCAGATTTTCGGTGAGGAAAAGTATTCCAAGAGTGTCTAAAAGAACTAAGAATGATGAACCTTGGGTATTTTAGCTAGGGAAATAAACAAACTATGAAAAAACAACCCAACAATGATTAAATGCAAGTGCAAATGAATAATAACAATGAAAGTAGCTCAAACTTGCAAAAATAGAAGGTGAATCCCACTAGGGTTTCAACAAAAATCTCCAAAATGAAAGATAACAACAATGAACTGCTTATGAGATGAATTTCACCGTTAGAATGTGATAAGTATGCTTTATCAACAATCCACAAGTGAAGAAAAAACATCAAAGTCGATTTTTTCAAAGTGAAAAATATATTTGACGAGCGATTCAGGTCTAGGGTTTAACAATTACGGTTTCAGCAACGACCAACATGGTTACGAGAGGAGGAGGGAGTGAAACTCCTTCCTACAAGAAGGTAGTGGTGGACAGAGGGAAAGGCCCACACGATTTCGGTTTTAAGGAACCCCTGAGAGGCACCTCGAGATATGGGACGAAAAAGAATCAAGAGGTCAACCAAGGCAAAAGTGATTGCGTGGGGGAGGAGGCCAGAGAAGCCCAGAACAATACACAAGAAACAACGAACCCTAGTGGGGTAGGTGGGCATAACCCGTGTAAACCTAAAACAACTTCAATCCTCAAAGTTATCCTGGAAGACCCCCAAACTGAACTCTTTCGGGATCAGATGAAGACGCATGCACTGATTTGCAAGTTTATGGGCCTGTGGCCCATAGAAAAGACTCTCCACAACTAGATAAAATACCAATGGAAGCCGAGTGGAGAAGTTGAACTCCATATGGGATCGAAAGGTTTCTTTACAATAGTCTTCATGAACCTAGAGGACAGGGATAAAATCTTTGATGGGGGGGGCATATTTCCACTCCTCAACGGGGCTGTACATGTGGCCATGGAAGGAAAACTTCTCCCTAGAGAAAGAAACCTTTTAAAATGTTCCAGTTTGGCTAAGGTTTTACTCCTTACCATTAGATTACTGGTTTTCGTCCACCTTCAAAGTAATAGGGAACAAGCTTGGAAAATATGTCAAGACAACGGAAGCAACATTAAAAGGAAGATACACATCCTATGCAATGATCTACATAGAGATGGACGTTTCGGGGGATCTCTCGGAGGCCATAAGCCTGGAGTTTAGGGATGAGGAATGGATCCAAAGTATAGACTATGAGCATATCTCGTTTCGATGTAGAAGGTGCCATGAACATGGACACCTACTAAGAGAATGCCCTCTCAATAAAAAACAAGAACCAGAAAATACCAAACAACAACAGGACGAGGACAGTTTTGTGAGGCCGAATCACAAAGGCAGAGGAAATAAAAGACAAGGCAAGCCCCCAACAGGAAGTAACCCGAAATCCAGGAGTAGAGTGTAAGGAAGGAGTAGCCCCAACCAGGGGGAAGAAGGGGGAAAGGAAAGGACGAAAGCTAGGGAAACAAGTGAACAAGAAACTCATGAGAACACAGAAAATCCAAACAACAAGGGAGAGCCGGGAGGCAACACGAGTTCTATGGAAGGAGGAAACAAAGACACCAACACCCCAATGCAGGAGGTAGACGGAGATGCTGAGATGACACCAAGCGAGGTGGGAACATAAGACCCAGATCTCAAAGACATCGTGGAAAGTGAAGGGATAGACCTCCTGAGCATATTGGAACAATGGAAAAGGCAGGGAGTTGACAATGTGCCAACAGAGCAACTGTATCGCATTTAATATCTCTTCCTCCTAAGGGAGGAAGCAAAATGCAGAGGAACTAGGCGCATGCATGGCGAGATAGGACACCTGGGAATCAAAACTGGAGATGGACAACCACAACACTCACCCAAGCAGGCAAGGAGGAAGAAAGGCAGGAAATCAAACAACGTAGCCCTACAAGAACTAGGAGCCCTGTTGATAAACTCAGGTAAGATTAAAAAACTCTTCCCCAACTCCCCCCCACATGTTTAAATGAAGATTATTACTTGGAATATAAGAGGCCTAAACAACGCAAGAAAACAACGAATCCTTAAAAATAGAATAAGGAAGGAAAACCTGAGCTTTGTTTCATTCAAGAAACAAAATGCAATTTGGACGGAATGGAAATAATGAATAAAAAACACCGGAGTAAGTACAAGATTCTGGTTGTAGAAAGCCAACAGACGGTGGGAGGAATTCTCACCTTCTGGAACCCACAATCAATGAACCTATTCTCAGAGGAAGCCACGAGACACACACTATTTGTTAACATGTAAGTTAAAGGGAACACGACGAAGGTCGTATGCATGAATGTGTATGGCCCCTAGGTGCTGGAGGAAAAAAGGAGAATGCTCCTAGACCTAGAGAATTTAAAAGAACAAAACAGTAACCGCCACTGGATTCTAGCTGGGGATTTCAACATCATTACTACTCTAGCTGAGGAAAAAGGGGGTAGTCGAAGACTGGACAAGGATGCAGAAGAATTCTCAGCTTCCATAAACATAATGGAGCTTGTGGACATCAGGACCAACAATGGACAGTTCACCTGGAATAATAAAGGACTAGCTCACCACCAAGTAGCCACAAGGCTAGATAGATTCCTGGTCTTGGAATCCATCATTATGTAGGGTTTAGCTTTGGATTGCATCATCCTCTCCCGGGGGGGATCAGATCACTGACCAGTGCAATTGGAATCAAATTTTCAAACCACACCAAAGAACATGCCATTTAGATTTGAGAAATTTTGGATCGACCACCCCACATTCAAGGAGAACATCAACCAATGGTGGCAGGAGGAACTCCCAGATCAAGGGACAAGGATGTTCAAACTACACAAGAAACTCAAGTACATCAAACACAAACTTAAGGAGTGGAACATAGAAGTCTTCGGGAACATAGACCAGGAGAAAAAAAACATCGAGGACAGGATGAGGAAGTTGGATGAACTTTGCATCCAAGAGGGATACACAGAGGGTTGGAAAAAAGAAGAAGACCAAATGATCCAAGGTTGGGAAGCAAGATGTAAGCAGGAAGAGACCCTTTGGCACCAAAAATACAAAATAAGGTGGCTTAAAGAAGGGAAGAGGAACACCAAGGTTTTTCACAGAACAACTATAGCAAGAAGATCTCTTAACAAAATCTTGAAGATTAGGGATCAGGACGGGATCGAAAGAGAATCCCACCAGGACATTGAAAATACACTGGTCAATCACTTCCAGGGGATAGCCAAAGAGCCCAACCAAGACAGATCCAAGACCATCCTGAGGATAACTCAACACATCCCCAAATTGGTCATAGAGGATCAAAATGTCAGCCTATGCAAACCCATCGCAGAGGAAGAAATCGACGAAGTGGTCCAGGAGATGCACAATGGAAAGGCCCCAGGCCCAGATGGATTACAGTGAAATTCTTCAAAGCTTGTTGGGATGTGGTTAAGTATGAGATATATGGGGTGGTTGAGGACTCCTGACGCTCGACCTCCATCTTGAAAGCTTTAAACGCGACGATGATTACTCTGATCCCAAAAGAAAATGAAGCTAGAACTCCAAATCGCTACATGCCAATAGCTTTGTGCAATGTGGTCTATAAGATAATTTCCAAAGTCATATCTAATAGACTGAAACCACTCCTTCCTACATTGATTTCATAGGAACAAGCGGGCTATGTGGAAGGGAGACAAATCTTGGACAATATCATCCAAGCCCATGAGATAATCCACACTCTGAAAAGTCAAAGGAGAGGGGGGATGATAATCCAACTTGACCTGGCGAAGGCTTATGACAAAATAAGATGGCACTACATGGCCAAGACATTGGAAGCTTTTGGTTTCGACCAACATTGGATCAATTGGATCACCACTCTAGTCTCAACAACAAGTTTCTCGTTGTTAATAAATGGAGCCCCGACCAAACCTTTCTATCTGTCTAGAGGCATTAGATAACGAGATCCACTATCCCCCTTCCTTTTCATTCTAACGATGGAAGGGTTGAGCAGAAGTATAGAAAGTGCAACAACAACTGGTGAAATAAAAGGCCTCAAATCGTTTGAAAATTGTCTGACCTCAACACACCAACAGTTCGTTGATGACACCCTGCTCCATGGCACACCTACAGTAAAGGAAGCAAAGGCTTATAAAAAAATCTTAGAAGATTTCGGGGAAGCCTCGTGCGTTGAAATCAATCACTCCAAGTCCATGATATATTTTTTCAATACTAATCCGGAAATTCAAAGAAACTTGGCCAACATTCTGGGGTTTGAACGTAAAACGCTCCCAACGAAATACTTGGGAATCCCCCTGACAGATAGAGCATGCAAAAGTGCAACGTGAGGAGTTATTAGTAATTTGCAGGAGAGGATAAAAAACTGGACGTACCGAGCTCTAAACTTGGTCGGAAGGCTTATCCTCACCAAAATGGTCCTACAAGCAATTCTGACATTTATGGTGTCAGTGTTTCCATTCCCCAAAGGCATACTACAAAAGATAAGAGCCATCCAGAGAGATTTCCTATGGAGAGGCACATAGAACAAAAGGAAATGGGCCCTGGTGGCTTGGGATAAGGTATGCAGACCGAAGAGAAAAGGAGGCATGGGGTTACAAGACCCACAGGGAACCAACGAAACCTACGGGGAAAAGCTTTGGTGGAGATGGGTAAAAGAAAAATCGGTGCCGTGGGTGAATCTCTAGAAAGCCAAATATGCCCCGAACATCAACGACCATGAGCAAATTCGGTTCATGGGCACAAGGGAGGGGTTAGCCATCTAGAATCTCGCTTGGAGAAATAAAAACTGGATCCAGAATCACAACTTTTGGGAAGTCAGAAATGGTAGAACAACAAGGTTCTGGGAGGACGCGTGGCAACAAGAACCCATAGTGGAAACTCCAGACAAGGAGGAGCTAAAACAAAAAATGATCACGCAAGGCAAAACAAAAATCCATCAATACTGGAAGCAAAGGGATGGCAACGCCAGATGGAGGATCTGGGACAAGCTTAATCCACAAAATGGAGCTTAGATCGAAACGATAATGAAAGAGGTGGAGGAGGAATTGGGGAAAAGGAAAATCGGGGTCTCGAAAGAAGATGATCAATTGAGGTAGGGCAGAAAAAATGGGGCCGAATTTAACCTAAAAGAAGCCCGGTATTACATCGCGGGCCATGACCAAGAAAATCCGAAGCCACAATGGGAGAAGATCTGAAAGAGTCCCCAATGGCCAAAAATCAAAATGTTCGAATGGCTAGGACTACACAACAAAATTTTAACATGGGAGAACCTCATGAAAATGGGTTTCATAGGTCCCTCTCGCTGTCATCTCTGTGAGGTCATGGAGGAAACAACTGATCATCTCCTTAACGAATGCAAGTACACAACCGAGATTTGGGATTGGGTGGCATGCATCTACCGCCAATCGAATAGGGTCAGGGGGGATATTAGAGAAACAATGAAATACTGGAATGAGAGATACAACGAAAATGAAATGGTGAACCTATGTTGGAGTCTAGCGTCAGGGATGGTCATCTAGGCGATCTGGAAAGAAAGGAACATGCACATTTTCAGGAATGACAGCCTACAGGCAGAGAGGCTAAAGGATGCAATAGTCTCTCAAATAAGAGAAACGATGCAGAGCTTTAACCACAATAAGGAGAAAATTCAACTTATAGGCCAAGGCTCTCGCATCCTGAAATTTTTCTATCTGAAAGATTGGAGCTATAATATACTTGTGGGTCGTGAACCGCAGAACCAGACAAGAGTCTGTAGCTGGACCCCTCCTCTGTTAGGGATCCTCAAACTGGATTTTGATGGGGCGGCGAAAGGAAACCTGGGAGTGGCAGGGGTAGGTGGAGTGATCAGAGACAGTGGAGGCAACATCATCTGCCTGTATGCTGGGAGCATAGGAAACTCAACAAACAACACAACAGAATTCGGAGCCCTGGAACTTGGCCTTGGAATCCTACGAAGAGAAGGGATGACAAACACCATTGTGGAAGGTGACTCCACCCTGATAATCAACACGACGAAAAAACTCCAAAACGACACTAGAGTGGGCAAGGTGCAACGACACTGGCGCCTAGCACACTCCTTGCAAAAAATCCAGGAGCATCTGAGAACCTTGATCACAATGGAGTTTCGTTGGGTGCGCAGGACAACGAATGCACTAGCGGACATACTCGCCAACGAGGGGGTCGACCAGGAAGGTCTAGAACTAGACGAGGCCTGGACCAGGATACTAAGCGGGCAACTTAGGATAGACTGTAGCCACCTGGCGGCAAAAGTTCGTGATGGTAGCTTCAGAATTGATAGTTACATCGAGGAGGACAACACAAGGCTTCTCGGAAGAACGTGGGACTCGGGCAAAGTATGATTGCCTAACACTTGGCCACCAATTATCATGCGAGAACACTATAGGCAATAGGTGGGCGAACAAAAGCTAGGACGATACATCAACAAGAGTTGTGGGGATAACAAGGTTGAATAGCCAGGCAACAAGCCGAATGCGAAGAATGAATTAAGGCATGAGGAGATGGTGATAACAAGGAACTATCCAACAACCCCCAGTACAGGTATGGGGATAGGGACAGTCGGATCACAAGCGAGTAAGGGCAATGGCAAGTACAGGGATAAAGGTGATACCATCATGATCAGATGAGCCTTACCAACAAATAATGACGGGAGCGCTCACCACCTCGGGCAAATTATGACAGGAAGTACATGCTCGTAGTGGAGGAAATGCCATAAGAAAAGGGACAACAGGGGTAAAAGCAAACAGAAGGAACAAAGCAGTAAGGGTCATTACAGATTCAAGAGCAGAGAGATTAAGGAAACTTTTGAAGGGAGGGATATGCATAATAGCCAGAGAAGGATTTGTGGTAGGAAAAGAGGGATGGCGCGATTGAAGCATACACAGAGGAAGAGGATCCCCCTTAGGAAGGAAATCCTGGAAAGTTCGCGGCGGTTAACATGAATGGAGCAGGCAGCGAAAGATGCAGAGGGCACCTTCCACACTCTGGTTGCGTCAAAGGGGAAGGAAGCAGTTACCAGGTGGGAAGAGGAATTAAAGGACGAGCACAAAGGCAAAGAGTGGGGTGACATTGCGTTGTAAGCATACTGGGTGACTGATCCGGGGGCTATGCGACCCAGGGAAACTCTCTACCACAAAACGATAGTGATGGCTTGGCTAACTAAGATCTTGATCGAGAAAGTGAAATCAGAAAGGGAGGAAGCAAGATAGGAGGATAGCCTGGAGACCAAGACAATGTTGGACGAGATCCAATGTCGCCTCAACAGTTTGGAGACAATCTTCAAATCTTAGTAGAGGTAGAGAAGGACCAAAAATGCAAGCTGGAGCGGTTGGTGGCACAGTTCCACCTTTAACTATGCTATGTTCATCACATGGACATCATGCCTGTGGATGGACAAGGTGCACCAACCCAAATCAGGGAGCCCTGGACGGTCTCCCCAAAGGAAGATAACAAGGGCCAGGCGGATGGCGGGAAGGAGCACCCTCAGGTGCTGTAACGCCTCTTAGTTTCGACTTTTTGGATTTTGTTAGTTTAATGGAAGCTATGCCTAGGCAGTAGAAGGTTAGTTCAGACTTGTAATAGACTCCGGTTTAGTTGGAAAGTTTTAGTTAGTTCTTTATGTCTGTGCTTTTCAAACTGGGCATGGAAGGTTTGGTCTGGTTTCCCTTTGTGGCAGACCAGGACCCCCCCTTTTTTGTATCATAATACCTAGAAGTAATATAGATTCCTACACCGATTTACAAAAAAACACAATCCACAAGTGATATATAGCTAGGGTAGGGTTAAAATGCACCTTAAACCCTTAGCTTTAGGGTTTCACTAATTCTGTTTTTTATTGTTGTAATTTAGTTTTTACAATTAGTAAACACTTTAAATTAGTGACAAAATATTAGCTACAACTTTGAAGAACAAATACCAATAGGGTCGATTTGCCTTCTTAGGGTTAGAAATTAACAACGAATTATAAACCCATAGATGAAAATGTTTAGAAAATGAAAGTAAACTGTAAGATTTATTATAGACAATGAAATAAATATTTTTGACGGTTTTTATTTTTTTGTATTTTGCATTTTAGTTGGTTGTTGGACTTAAGTTCAATGTATTGTCACCACTTATGACTTACGGGGTCAAGAAGTATGCCCCTCGCCCCTCTAAGGATTTGTTATCAACGTTTATGTATTAGAATGAGAGACTAGGGCCACAAGGTTAGTAGTGTCTTCTCTAATCAAGACAAATCATGAAACCAAGGCCCTACAAGAAGGGTTTCTCCAAGGGAATAACCTTCACCAATAAGATCAACAGAAGACTTGAAAAATGATACTTAAAACCCTTGCCAAGGAGTATAGAACTAATCAAGACAAGAGATAAGCACTTGCCAAATCGTTTTAGGAAAGAAGGAAGAGATACAAACCCTAGACCTCCTACCTTCAAGTAGTTGATAGCTCCTCAATGGATTTATCTCGCTAGTTTATGTAGAATATTGAGCATTCAAAATAGTCTTTAAAAAATATACCAAGAACAATAACCGAGAAAGAAAGAGCTCGAAGAATTGACACTAAAAATCTGCAAGCAAAAGATCTATTAATGGCTTCAATAATGATCTCCAACAATTCACAATCATTTGGAATGAGTGGAGTGCCTTTATTTATAGATGAGGCACACAACTCCTTCCCATTCTTTATTCCCTAAACTAACCCTAAGGAAATAAAATAAAAGTTCCTTGTCATCCACATAATTTGTAGACCAAGTCAAATTATAATTAAATGATGCCTTACATGCTAGAAACCCTTATAAAATAAGACGACCTCCACAAAATGTTCTTAAATAATGCTCGTAAATCCTTGAAATATGTCTCGAAAGCATGACCATTTCCATACTTAAAGTCAAGGCACCTCCCTGAAGCATGGGAGTGACCCTCCAAGTGAAAACATGGGTCATAAAACCCTCAACAATAAGAATGAAGTCAAGCTTCTAAGAGGGTTGATTTGGCTCCAAGGTACAATGTTCCAGTTGAAAAGGAATATTCCTTGGGCATTCTATCTCCAACATCCACCTCAAAGAGGGGGGATGACCTCACCCCAAGCCAAACATAATCCCTCTTAAGTGGACGACTTCTTCAATTTTCTCTGTAAGTAATCAAAGGGTGATCAAAAGCCCCTCCACATAGCAAGGATTGAGTGCCATGTCATCATCATCAAGTGAAAAGTCACTTAAGTGACCTCCACATCATCCAAGTGACTCAAAATAAACCACATGGTTGTGATAAAGTGCCCCAAGAGAGGTGGGCCCTCCTTTAATGAAGAAAATGATTTAAAAAAGTGCCAAACGAGGGAGTCGTTCTGGCATTCGACACATGACAAGTGTAGAGGAGGTCCATGCGGATGAAAACAACCTATCTATGCCTCTCAGAGTGTGACTATTGAGGAAAATGTATGTGACACCTTACTTAATCATTTTCAGATCTTGCTTGGCTAGGACAAGATAGTTGGGAATATCATCCGAGATTTATAGCCTCAAAAACATTCACAGAATCTGCAAGTATTAATTACAAGGATTTAGGTTGATTTTATAATTTATATATGTTGCAATATGAAATAAAATTTATACAAAGCTATTGGAATGTATGCAGATTTTACAATAAAATAAAAATGGAGACAAAAAGTGAAAAGAGGAACCGAGTCATAGAAACACATGTACGAGACAGAACAATAATCTCATTTTATTTCATTCCAAGATACCAAAAGTGTTTTTCTTTTTACAAACCCCGGCGAGGGTATGGACCAAAGCTTAATTTAGAGATCTCCGATAGACACCATACAAAAAGACATTGAGAATAAAGTAAAACTGAAATTAATAATCTGGATCAACTTGCCACAAATTGCTGCCATTTTGACTTTGCAAGATATCCTTTATCAACCATGAAAAATTAGTTCACAAACATACAAGAATACACAGACTATCAAGGATGAATCAACACCTCTAAAACAAGCGATTGAAAAGTATGGTTCAGTATTGAATCTTGATGTTTACAATAAGACCCTGCTCTCAACAAAAGAAAGAGGCTTTCGAATAAACTCAGAAATGAATGAAAATTGAAACTATCTCATGTAACTAAAGAGCGAACCTTAGTCTTGTTTTTCTCCTTCTATTCTCCCTTGTCTCTTCATCAAATTGGGATTTTATTCATTTTCCAATTAGTTGAAGTAGTTCAACTACTTTTAGTTAGTTAAGTCAAATTAACTTAACAAATTCGTTTAGGAGAAAATAATAATAATCAATAATTAAGGGTCTTAATTAATAATAACTAAAATAAGTGGGACCCCTTATGAGTCCCATGAATTCTTCTTTCTCAATCATCAAATATAAATCACAAAAGATAATCATTTAGACCATATGACACTCTTGTAGTTCCTGTGGATTTTTAAACTGGATATTTAAGTATCAACAATAATTTATATCATATCCAAAAAAAGAATATATATCCACATTATCAACAAAATATCAAAAAATAAGGCTTGATCTCCAAAACAAACTGAAAACCATTAAACACTGTCCTCATCACTGAAAAAACAAAAAAAACGTTTATAACCCATATTTGTTGCTTTATGAGGCATATTTCCTTTTCTCGCTGCTGTCTCCCTTAGAATTCTCTTGAGTGGCATTTGGTTGATTAGACCTTTGAGGATGTATTTCACTTGTTACATTGGAGCATTCATCCTTGAGGTGGAGGTAGGAAGACATAAATTTAGAGGAGTCAGTGGATGGACTAGAGAGGGAGGCCTCTTCTTTTCCATTGTCTTACATAGGTTGCAGAATGTCGCTTTTTAATCTCTTGCTAGCGTGCGAGGATTGTACTGGCGAAACAAGAGCGATTTGAACATTGGGATTAATTGACGCTGGTAAAGTTAATGGCACAGTGGACCAACCATGGTGGTGAGAGACAGGTTGGTGGAAAATTTCTTGCCAATCGTCATTAGTGGGAACCTCAGGCTGCAATGAGAAATGTAGAGGAACAAGAATGCCAGGGAAATTTTGAGGAGGCTTAATAGGGGGCCTCTTTGGTCGGGGATGCAAGACACCATGGCCAACCCAATTAAAGAACCCAGCTTGAAACAATTGGTTTAACTCTTGCGGGTCATCGTCAAAATGAATAGAAAATCTAGGCCTCCTATGACCTCGATTCCAATTTCCCCTGCCTTTTCTATTTTGACCATTGTTGCCTCTACTGGAAAAAATCATCTTGTAGCAACCATTTGTCAGTAATGAAGCTCTTGATAAACCATACATGAAACTTTGCTTACATGAATCAAAAGTTGACTCTAAAATTAACAAGAGATACATGCAAATCTATCCATAACACATAATTTATTAATTGCCACGTGAACAAGGAATGATAGGGTTCATGAGAAATATGGAGGGAGTGTAATTAGCGAAAAATGGTGTCATGGAGGGGGATCAATATACGAATATTGTTCAACAATTAATAAAACAATTAATTGTGTATCTGAAAATATTAAGAATATCAATCCTCAACTCTTGCTATGTTAAGTTTCCTTTGCTTCCACACTATCTCCTCTTTAAAATTAATAATACAAAACAAGGATGAATAAGTGAAATCAGGATCGTGGAGGGAATGTAATTAGCAAAAAATGATAAAATGGTAGGGAAAAAAACTCGGATATTGTTCAAATGAAAATCAAACCATGTCATCTGTGATGTAAACTTGCAAACAAAATATCCTTTTGTTCAAAATTTTAAAGTTTAAACAATGCTCTGTTTCCAAACAATAACCCAAAGTTGATGCTTCCTTAACAAAATTGTTCACTGGTCTTCGAAACTGTATTACATAGTAACCGATGTGATATGCCCAAAGTTTTATTTAACCAAAATAACCATAATAACAATACTGCCATTATATAATAGAAACCAAACAAGCAACATCATAATCGCTACAGGAAATACTACAATAGTCTTGGAGTGAACAAGTCACAACTCATAATACCAACCCACAACAAAGTTATTAAATCCCACAGGGTCCCGTGCAATTCCTCAAAACAAATCTTTGTTCATAATCACCATTTAATCGAGCCAATCATTTATCCCAATTCCTCATCAATTTTATTATGGTTTGTATTATTGAGTTTTGGCATCAGACATCTTATACATAGGGGTTTGCAAATTCGATAAACATGGCAAGTTTATTTTTAAACAAGGATATGCAACATTTGCTATCGAACTCATAAGCTTCATAAAGACAGACTGTAACTTCCAATGAATAAGTGGGTGCACTACTTCTTCCATAATTGCCAAGCAAGTGCCCAATTAAACCTGTGCCCAAGTAAAAGAGCAACAACAATATTCCCATCATATTTTGGGTAAGCAACGTTTTCATAATAATGCATAGGGTTCAATGTATAACAGTGATAGTAAGTGGCATAAGAGAGCGAGATAATCAAACTGAGGGTTTGGCCATTACAAATCATGGAAAGTTTACTGCACAGGTGCCTTACATTAATAGTCACAAAGTGGAGGTTATAGCGCGGGTGCATTGGCAGACATGAGTTTTCAAAAAAAATCCATAGGTAAGGCAGGGAAAACCCAACTTCGAACAGAGAGGAAAACCCAACAAGAAACCAGAGGCAAAGCAGGCCCAACAACACTAATTTTCTAAGCAAAAATCGCGAACAGTTACACACAGCGAAGACACCCATGACCTTTCTTTTTCTTAAAATGCCAATAGTCTCAGAACAACCACCACATGAAACCAAAGTTTGCAAACAACAAATACATAGTCCAAAAAAATCATGGCAGCTTGAGAAATACACAGACCACGAGCAACAAGAGCCAACACTTGATTTAAGAGCATAGCGAAGTTCATGGATGAAGAAGTAAGGAAAACCCCATACCTGTAAAAGATTGCGTAAGGAGAAATGACCAAGGTGTATACCTCCTTCACGACTGAGCAAGGCAGAGCAATAAAAACTAACAGAGTGCAATGCAAATGACTAGGGTGGCGGGCTCGAGGTGAGTAAGAGTGATGTGCATTTACTGCACGTCGCTTCTCCCTTGGCATTCATTCATCGGTAGTACAAGCCAAATGCACTATACAACTCACATTCCATTTTCATTCCCATTGATTACAAATCCACTATCCCATAGTTTGCATATGCTCCAACTTAAAAATGCGCCAACCTTTGCCACCATTCAATTTAATATATGACTATTTGCTAGGAATACAACTAAGATTGCAATCAAAACAATGTGCACCACAATTGTAGGAAGAGTTGGGGTGGTCACCCATATACGATATATAGTCCATATAAAATCAAAATCAAACTGGAGTGATATTCCTGTTGAAATAATGTAACTG
>ML777951.1:134339-146547 GCA_009831015.1 Picea engelmannii
CCTTTTGGGGATTGGTCATCAGACAATTACAAAGTGCTAAACAAGAAGTCTCCCCCAACAGTTATAATGGAAGGCCCATAATTAATTAAAGGTGGGTTTACCCACCCAGAGTGAGAGGTCGGCCCTGCCAGATGGTGACTCTTTACACGTGCCAGATTGATATAAATAAGAGACTAGCGCCTCACTTCTAACACACACTTCACTTGCTCATTATCTTATGAGGCAAGCTGCAATTGGAAGTTGAAGAGAGGAGAAGAAGGATGGCACATCTCTTGGGGAGGACTTTCTGTATTGGTTTGAGTTATCTCTTGAACATTGTATAAGCCATTTATGATAAGGAAGTTTTTGCTGGGTTTTCTTCCCCTAGAGGGTTTCCCAGGATCCCAGGATAAATGTTGTGTCTCTTGTGAATGTGTATTTCTCAGTGATCTTGTTCTTATTATGCTTTTATCTTATGAAATGCAAAGAACTATAATAATGGCATAAACATTAACAATTCCTTCACCAATTAAAGAAGCATATCACATTTTGCGAGAGGTAATGAAGACCACATTCTTTCTTGTTTTAACAATCTTGCCCAAAATTTATTATCACAAGCATTTTAACCATGATTTGAAGCGAATAAGCTATACATAGAAACTGTGCCGCAACCAATACATAGGCAAACAAAATATAAGTTTCTCTCCTCTATCATAGTGCCATACGTCAAACAAGGGGTCCCACCTACTAGTATACTATTAATATAATTAAATAATAAAGCTTGGCAATCATTTGTGAGCATGGTATCGAATGTTGTGCTTTTAAGCATCACCAAACTAGCGACTCCACAGAGAAATCTGTTTCCAACAGATTAAGAACTCATAATGTTTGGTTTCGCAGACCGGTGAATCGTAGATCAAAGAATTATTGACTAGAATGATTATGCAACAGAGGGGGTGAGGTGGTTTAAGGGAAATAATGATACAAGATTTTGGGAATAACTCATGAAAAGTTTTATGTATGAGGGGGTTTGGTCCTGTATGCATAACATTCGATCGGTCACAGTAAAAGTGTTTCTTGTTTTGAGGAGAAATTTTATGGTATGTTGTTTTGAATCTCAGGATGTAGGGAAGAAAGGGATAGCAAAAAGTAGGGACATAAATCAAATCATTTATCTAACATCAATACTTGGAAGTAGAAAGCAATTTCAACAATGTCTACAAGGAGGACATCATGATAGTTGTGTAACTTGATTTTTATTGATCAACAATACTTACTGAATGACACCGTTATGGCGAAATTGATCAAAAACTTATTTCTGATAAACAAAAAGAAAACGACAAAAGGAAAAAAACAGAAATTGAAAAGGCATAAATGAAACAACAATAAATGAATCAATCAATTAAACAAATCAAAACCAAAACAATGAAACAAAAAATTATATATAGCAGTGAATTTCATGCAACATTTATCATTCAAGCTTGTTCCAAATAATGTTTCAAGTGGGAACCGTTGGTACTATCGGAAGATAATCACTCTTCCAAGTCTTTCAGAAGATAAGAATTTGCGCCTAGCACAAAAGCGATTTTGAAAGGACTTAGCCATAATTTCTAAAACTTTGAATGTCTTCCTTTGTCAGCATGGGCTAAGTAACAAAGAAAGACTTTCTCATTTACTTTAAATTTGACAAATTTTGCGCGTTTGTTGAAATATTTCTTCACAGTTTGTTGTCATTTCTTTATGTTTTCCAAGGAAAACATTCTTTGTTCCTCTAAGGCTAATAGTGCATTTATCCTTTGAGGGAAATTGGAAGAATTTAATTCTTCGATTTGTAGCATCAACCGTAGAGAAGAGAGTTCCAACTCAGTAGGAAAAATGACTTCTTGACCATAGACAAGCTGAAAGAGAGTGCAACCTGTGCTTACCTTTGTAGTAGTGTAATCTACCCAAAGGGCGTAAGTGAGGAGGGTGTGCCATTGACGACGCTTATCCTCGATGAACCTCTTTATGATCCTAAGAAGATTTTGTTAGTAGACTCAGCTTGCCCATTTACTTGAGGGTAATAAGCTGATGAGGTGAAATGTTTGACCCCCAATTTAGTTAAAAATTGAGTCAATTTAGCAGAAATGAAAGTGGGACCATTGTCCGTAACAATCTTTTAAGGAATGCCAAATCTGGAGAAGGTATTAGTTTCCAAGAAAGAAATTACATGTTCGTCCTGTGAGTGTCTAAGTGGGACAACTTCAGTCCATTTAGTGAAATAATTCGTGGCTGTCAAGATAAAAACCCGCCTTCCTAAAGACAAAGGATTAATAGCACCAATAAATTCTAGACCCCATTTAGAAAAAGGAAAATCAGGGAGGACGGGTTGCAAAGGCATAGAAAAAAGACCGTTCTTTGCCAACAAATTTTTGGCATTTGTTGCATGACCTCACAAATTTATAAGAATCTTGAAAAATTGAAGGCCAATAATAACCTTTTCTAATAATTTTAAAAGCAGTGGCTTTAGCAAAAAAGTGGCCACCAATGTGAATAACATAATCTAAAGATCCATGAATTTCCTGCAACAATTATTGTGCCTCCTCATTTTTCACACATCGAAGTAATATACCATCAACAAACATCTTGAAAAAAAGGTCTCCCAAAATAATATACCTGGAAGACTCAAGACAAAGCCTTCTCCTTTGATGAGTATCTGGGTCATCTGGGCATTTATGATAGTGCAAGTAATACACCAGCGTTTTATACCAGGGATGTTCAACTATGGAAAGGGTTTGACTCTCAATATAAAACAATGTTGAAAGAGGATTATCCCGATCGTCAATTTATTCACTTGCTTCAACATGTTGAGCTAAGTGAAGGGCTAAGTCTTGTCCCTTAATTGTTTTCAAAGTCATGATGGTTAAATCATGCTCCTGGATTTTGGCAAGCCAATGTGCAAGCTTCCCTGAAAGATAAGTCTGTGAAAGAAGAAACTTGACAGCAGGTAAATGGACTTTTACCTGTGTGTGCTTGCCTAGGATAAAGTGGCGAAATAAGGTGTGCTAAACCATGGGTGTGACAACCCTTACAAAGCTTAATCACTTTTTACATAGCGAAGAATAAGTGAATAGTTAGGGTCTTGTAAATCATGTATCCTATTAGATCCAATGTTTTAGGGTTTCTCTTGCTTCCCAGAATATTCTAGTCTTGTCAAAGGTTACATGTCGAGGTTAATACCTCTTGCAGCTACCATAATATCAACACCTGAATGGGATGCCATCATTTATCAGTAACAAGATGCAATATGATGACCCCAAGACATTGGAGGAAAACATAAGGTGAGCTAAATGTCTTTATGATCAACAAAGGGGAATACCGATTTTCCAAAAGGTTTGGGAAGATAAGAAGAAAAACAAGATGGAACAGAGGAAAAAGGGGGCTAAGCCACCATTTTTAGAAATACTTCTCAAGGACAACCAACTCCCAAGGAGTCCAAAATGACTGATACAATGGGGAAAAGACAAAGGAAACCACATATTGAATGCTGGGGTTGTGGGGGAGACCACATGTACAGAGATTTCCCTCGTAGAGGTGAAAAAGTGAGGACTGTTAACAATGCACAACATGTTGCAATAATGGAAGACATGAGCATAAATGTACCAAGGATCTATGGAACCTTGGATAACAATTAAGATGAGTTTCAATCACACATGATTGGAG
Source organism: Picea engelmannii (assembly GCA_009831015.1). NCBI lineage: Eukaryota > Viridiplantae > Streptophyta > Pinopsida > Pinales > Pinaceae > Picea > Picea engelmannii. Next base: position 138,021 of record ML777951.1, read on the forward strand.
TGGAAGGTATGACCAATCCATTGCTATTTTAATTGATTCAAGAGATAGTCATAGTTGTATAGATTCTAAGATGGTGGAAAGATTCCAATTACCAAGAAACAAGCTTGGAAAACCTTGGTTGGTGCAGCTAGCTACATGAGCAAAAAGGAAAATTAATGAGATGGTTAGGGAATGGCCAATGGATATGAATGGGTTGAGTACAAAATCTTATTTGAACATCATACATTTGGGATCTTATGATTGCCTCATTTTTATGGATTGGTTGGACCAACATCATGTTGTTCTAGACTGTTACAATAAGTTGTTTACTTGCTTGGATGAGGAAGGAAATTTAAGAACAACACAAGGCATTCCAAGAGTTGTAAATATCAGATAAGTTTTAGTCTTGCAATTGAAGAAAAACTACATGATATGATGCCAAGTATTTGCAGTGCACATGGAGGAGACACCTAAGGATAAAGTGTCAAATGTTGAAGACTGTGTAGTATTAAAAGAATTTGAAGATGTCTTTAAAGAAATACTGGGGTTTCCATTGAAAAGAGATATTGATTTTTCTATAAATTTGATTCTTGGAGTAGCCCTCATATCCCATACTCCTTATAGGATGAGTACACCAGAGTTGAAGGAATTACAGATGCAACTTGAAGAGCTTATGAAGAACGGGTATATACGTCACAATGTGTCACCTTGGGGTGCCCCAGTGTTGTTTGTGAAGAAGAAGGATGGTATGTTGAGGTTTTGTATTGACTTTACACAGTTGAACAAAGTAACAGTAAAGAACAAGTATCCTTTGCAAAGGATAAATGACCTCTTTGACTAGCTGAGGGGCGCACATATATTTTCAAAGATTTATCTCTGATCTGGATATCACCAAGTGACAACTAAGGAAGAAGACATCAACACGACTTCTTTCAAAACGAGGTATGGCCATTATGAGTTTACAGTAGTGCCATTTGGGTTGTCAAATGCACCAACTGTCTTCATGTGTTTAATTAATGGTATTTTCAAAGAATACTTTGATAAGTTTGTCATTGTATTTTTGGATGAAATTCTTATTTACTCAGGGTTAGAAGAAGAACATGAGCAACACTTGAAGATGGCGCTGCAAGTATTGAGAGAACATCAGTTGTATGCAAAGTGGAGAAAGTGCTCATTCTACCAGAGGGAGATTCATTACTTGGGTCATATCATTTCAGAGGAAGGGATAACTGTGGACCCGTAGAAGATAAAAACCATTGAAGGATGGCGAACACCAAGGAATGTCGTAGAGGTGAGGTCCTTCATGGGACTTGCAAGGTACTACAAAATATTCATTGAGGGATTCTCAAAGATTGCATATCCAATTACATTCTTGCATAAGAAAGGTGTGCGATTTGAATGGACTCTGGATTGTGCGAGTTTTCAACACTTGAAGAGTTTGTTGACAAGTGCGCCAATTTTGAGAATTGTCGATTCTAATGAAGACTTCGTTGTTTGCATGGATGCATGCAAGGAAGGGCTCAGTGAAGTCCGTACTCATAATGGGCATGTGGTGTCTTACGAATCAAGGAAATTAAAAGAGCCTGAAAGACACTATGCTACTCATGACTTGTAATTGGCAGCCATAGTGCATGCCTTGAATATGTTTATGCACTACCTAATTGGAAGAAGATTTGAGTTGAGGACATACCACAATGGTCTGAAATATTTGTTTGGACAACCAACTCTAAATGCCAGGCAAAGAAGGTGGTTAGATTTCCTTAGTGAGTATGACTTTGATGTTAAGCATATCAAAGGAAAATAGAACAGGGTGGTTGACACACTCAACAAGAGAGTGCATGAGATGCATGCTACAACCATTATCATGTGCAAATCAAATATGAGTGACCAGATTTTAGAGGTGACCAAATCATATCAACATAAAGGCAATTTATAGCAAGGTAAATTGCAATAGAAATTTGAAAGTTATGAGCTAAAATATGATGGAATCCTCATGTACAAGCGCAAAGTTTATGTGTCAAATGATTAGGAGTTGAAAATTTTGTTATTGTCAGAGATGCATAAAGTACCTTATGCTGGGAACCCAGGCTACCAGAAAACAATTGCAACGGTAAAATAAATACTATTGGACATGCATGAAAAGGGAGGTTGTTGATTTTATTGCTAGATTCCTTGAATGTTAAAAGGTCAAGGCTGAGTACAGACACCCAACTAGTTTGCTACATCATTTTCCCATTCCTGAGTGGAAGTGAGAAGTTGTAACCATGGATTTCATTACTAGACAACTCAAATCAACTAAGCAACATGATTATATTATGGTAGTGGTGGACAAACTTACTAAAGCTACCAATTTTATCTCAGTGAAGTCAACTCACAAGGCAACCAACATTGTTCATATATATATATATATATATATATATATATGAGAGAGAGAGAGAGAGAGAGAGAGAGAGAGAGAGAGAGAGAGAGAGAGATTGCTACACTGCATGGGGTACCTAAGACAATTGTGTCTAACAAAGATCCCAAGTTCACATTGAATTTTTGGAAAGGGCTATTCAAAGGATTTGAAACAAATCTGAACTTTAGCAAATCATATCATCTTGAGTTAGATGGACAAACAGAGAGAGTAAATTAGGTGATTGAAGATATGTTAAGAATGTATGCGATGGACAAACTGACGCAATGAAAAAAATATTTACCTTTGGTTGAGTTTGCTTATAACAATGGGTATCAAGTGTCTCTAAAGATGAGCCCATTTGAGACACTTCATGGTAGAAAGTGCAATACACCAGTGAGTTGAGACAACCCAGCAGTTCGTGCAGTACACCAGTGAGTTGAGACAACCCAGCAGTCCGTGCAGTTGTTGGGTCATATTTACTTAGGGAAATGGAAGAGCATATGATGAAAATAAGGCAGAATTTAAAGGTTGTCCAAGATAGGTAGAAAAGTTACGCATATAAAGACCGATCCCACTGAGAGTTTAAAGTGGGTGACCATGTGTTCTTGAAAGTAAAATAAATACATTGTTCTATGAAGTTGGGAAATTGTTCTAAGCTTGCAATATGCTACTGTGGGCCATTTGAAATCCTAGAGAGGATTGGTCTTGTTGTATATATGCTTGCATTGGCTGCATCATTGTGTATTAATAATGTTTTCCATGTATCTTTTCTCAAAAAGTACGTACCTGATGCTAAGCACGTCATTGATTGGGATGTGATTCAGGTGGAGCGAAAAGACGATTTTCGAGTGCAATTGGTTTTCATATTGGATTGGGAAATTAAATAGCTCCGAAATCGAGCCATGGAGCTAGTAAAGGTCCAATGGACCTAGTACAATCCAAAGGATGCAACTTGGGAGCGTGAGGATGCTATGCAGGCAGAGTACCCGCATATTTATAATGCATTGAGGAAAATGCACAAATAAGGGGGATGGGAATGTAATACCCCTAATCTGAACCCCAATTGTAAATGAACATTTAGGTTGGTGAGTCGTTGGCACTAAGTGTTAGTTCAATTTTGCACGCACCTGAGTAAGCCGCAAGGATTGCACATCAAAGGAAGGGTGCACACATTCCATGTTGTTGCACGCACCTGAGTAAGTGCACGGGGATTGCGCATCAAGGGAAGGGTGCACACATTCCATAGTGTTGCGTGCACCTCAGTAAGTCCGCGAGGATTACCTTGAAGTGCACATTTGATCGATTTTTATATGTGTGTGTGTGTGTGTGTGTGTGTGCCCAAAGATCCTGTGTGGTTATTGGGTTGGTGAGCCAGGATGCAAAAATGTCAGTGTGCCTATCCTTGTAAAATGTAATCACACTCAAATTATTAATAAAATCACATTGTTGCATGCAAACCAATTAGACGAAAAGAAACAAGGGGATAAAATCCACCGAAAAGGGAAATGGTGGGGCTCAAATGCACGGAAATATTTTATTAATATTTTCGAAAAGTATAATTATGGATATTTATTTATCCTAAGTTCCCGAGGGATGGGAACGAGTCACCAAGTGGCTAAAGATAATTCTTAAGAGACAAGTGTCCATTTATGACCATGGAAATATATGGCTGAACCTTAGTGTATTTTTGGGTGATTGAACTCACTTTTTTTTCATTGGTTGGACCATCTGAATGAAAAAACGACCATTACCTTATCTATAGAGAAAATCTTGGAAAGAGATTTTTCCATCTAGTAACCAAAGTCTTGCTGTCGAAGAGGTTGGTTTTCAAGCCCCTGAGGATTCTCTGCAGGTGAGAGGTTTGTTGTCGAAGAAGCGGTTTGTCAGGCCTGTGAGCATTCTCTCTAGGTGAGAGATTTGTTGTCGAAGAGACAATTTTCTAGGTCCATGAACATTCTCTCCAAGTTTGAGATTTGCTAGGAATTGTTCCATGGTGCGTTGCGCATTAGTTACAGGGCTCCGAGACTTCTTGTTCGACCTATTGTTGAAGTCCTAGAAGGGAAGTGGGGCAACTGAGGGACTTTTGAGCAGAGAAGGGGCACACTTCCTATGGTGGGATAGGCATGTGGAGAATGAGAGACTTGAGGCTAGTTGCAATAGTTGAGCACCTTGGATTGAACAATTTTGTTAATTATCATACCTTAGCCTGGCATTAGGAATTGTTTTTCCTTGGTGGAGTTTAAGCCCCAGCTTGGGGGTGACCTGTTGCTGAAAGTATTTGAGCAACAATGTTTATGGCCGGGAGAAAATCTGAGCTCTATGTGAAGTTGGTGACTCTTTACAGAAGATAAGTGTCCTTTATTTGCTTGTTTAATTTATCATGTGCTTAATTATCTATGTCTGATATGGGTTTTTTTCCTATACGACGTTGCATATAATTAATTGTCGTTATTCTGTATGATGTTGTTTGTACATGTAAGCATGATGTTGTATTCAATAATTGTTGTCACACATGCAAAGTATGACAATTATTAAGTATTCATGTTAGTTAACTTTGTAATAATGGTCATGAGTTTCTGAGGCAAGGTTGAAATTGTCGCGCGTGCAAATAAATAATCTGTGCACACAAGAGGATGGAATCATTTTGTGCTCACGAGGAAGTAGATTCGTGCACACAAAGAGAACTGAATTTACGTGCAACACCAGAATGGTTGTGCACGCAATAGTAATCATGCATTTAGAGTGGACACACGTGTAATAATACTTGTGTGTTCTAAATGATTTCATGCACAATTGTATTATGTGTTAATTCCATTGTTATAACTATTATCTGAAGACACAAATTTGTGTGGCACGATCCAACTTGGGATCGTGCGCGTTACCTCACATGTTGCTACGCAGATTAACATTACAGAGTAGAATCTGTGCACTAGATTTTTGGAGTGGCATTTCTCAACAATAAGCTGGGGATGTTACAGATTGGTATTAGAGCATTTTTTTAGTGCTGGTAATGGGGAACGTTACACTTTGATTTTAATGCAAAATATAATTTTCACCTCTCTGGCTGGAGGTTTCCTAGATCCTAACCTTGTGAATTTTTATCCTTAGGGTTGTTATGAAAAAGAGTATAAAACACCAACATAATGAGTACAATATTTCACTTTCTAATAGCCCAATGTTCTAGGCAGTCCAAAGAGAAATATACTAAACAACTTGGATAAGTTTCAACCCTTTGGGAACAACTTATCCCCCATAAACCAGATCTTAAAATTCACTTTTACAATAATTATAATATGAATAAAACAATAGGTATAGAAGAAACAAAACAACCCTTAGATTATTCAATGATGACATCAAATCACTTAACAATTGTCCTTGTACTTATGTCAAATAATCAAGACATATCTAGTTGTAAATAATAATACGTGAAGAACATATAAGGATGAAAATCAAATTTGGAAAAATGCATAAGTTTTGGATCGCTGGAAACTTTATTAATATCCTCAAGATGAAGTATATGTACATACCATAGCCTTCTTTCAAGGCTAGTACAAGTCCACTATCTCTCCATAACCCTAGCCAGGGAAAACATGAAAACCCTAGCTCAACCAAGGAGCTCCAATATGCAAGAATCACTCCAGCACACCCTCTAAGGAAAAACATCTTCTTCTTATATTTTTGTCCACTAAAGATACCCCAGGGTTTTATCACAAAATCCTAATTTCAAACCTCCAAGGTATAAACACTAACCCTACACTTCCAAGATGGTTCAAGATACTCCAAGAAGACCAAGAAACCCTAGTGACTCCAAGGGAGAGAGATCAAGTGCAAGTGAAGAACCAAGAGAGAGAAATAAGAGTGATCATCACCAACATCTCGTCCACAAGAGAAAATATTGGTCATAAGAGTAAGCTCCAAAGGAATACATATCCTCTAGACTTCAAAACTGTACCTGGAGTTCATGAGGAAACTCTAGTGACTTACTACAAGAACATAAGTACAAGGATAAGAGATACAATGATGTGAAGTGATGATTATAAGGACTCTTTCATTTTTATATTTATATGAGAGGTAAGGGAAGTCAACAATACAAGGTGGGTCTTATGCCTTACAGGAAATCTACAATGAGCACTTGTAGGCTAGTACAAGTGAAGCTCTCTACGCCAACGTACACACATGTCATGCTCTAAGGTGATGTTATACACAACAAGGGATCTAAGATGATGTACCTACATAAGGTATGTCCACATCTCTCCATGACAAGATTTCATGGACTCCATCGATCCTCCTAAGAAATGTACTCCACTAGGTTAGCTACCCCCTACAAGAACATTGTCGCATCCCAGACATGCCTTAGCCAACTCCAAGCCTCCAAACATGAATCCAAGAAACCCCATGTTATTTAGGACCTAATTCCCTCCTCTAAGATGCACAATGCTCATCCTCCCTAGTAGGGAATTCTCTAAGCAAGTGACTCTCCATGTGGCCACAATGACGAGAATCCACCAAATTGTCAAGAAAACTCCAATGCTTAATGGAAGAATACCAAGTCAACATCTATTTGAGGTCAAGCAACCACTAAGAAAGTTGTCTCCATTGTGCAAATCCATCATAAACCATCTCCCATGCACCCTTGCATCTTGAACTATCTAGGGGTTGAACATACACCATGTACTTTGTTATGAACCAAGCACCTTGAAAATGATAGGAAGTCAATGAATACATCCATTTTGAGGGGGAAACCTCCTTTTACAATATATTCAATTCACAAGACAAAATATGATGATCCTAAGACTAAGCCTCCTTGATATATATATAGGAGACAAAGGGTACAATGAAAGGTTCTAGCTAAACTACTAATATAACAAATAAACTAATGATGAATGCTTATTAGGGCCTTAACATAGCCCCCTTATTTAAAATAAAATTTCCCTCAAAGATTGTAATTGAGGGTGTTTCTTCACAAACTGCTCATTTACCCATATAGCTTCTTTAGAGACATTCTTCCACTTGATTAGGTATTCCATATTGGCTCTATTCCGAAGAGATTGAGAACACCAATCTACAACTTTTTCTAGTTCAAGAATCAAATTCCCTTCTTCATCTAATTTTGGAAGTTTTATTTGCATTGACATAGTTTGTCCCAAAACCTTTTTTAGGCAAGATACATGAAAAACCTTATGAATGCGAGAAGAAGACAAATCTAACTCATACACCACTTGTCTAATACTGCGAATAATATTGTAGGGTCCATAAAATTTTGGAGCTAATTTATGATTCTTCTTTTGCTTGAGTGTGGATAGCTTATAAGGTTGTAGTCTCAAAAATACTCATAAACCCTCCTCAAATTGTCTTTCACATCGATGTTGATATGCTTGCTATTTTATCCTATTTTGCAACATTTGAAGGTTTTCTTTAAGAATTGTCAAATTTTCTATAGTATTCTCCATATGTGACTCTATTGCATGTACTTTGGACTTATCTTGCAAAAATTATGAGACGCTAGGAGTTGGATATCCATAAAAGGTCTCAAATGGGGACATTTTAATAGATGTGTGATAGGTAGTATCATACCACCGTTTTGTCAGAGGAAGCCACTTCATCCATTGAGATTGCTTGTCTGAAGAATAACATCGTAGATAACCCACTAACCATTTGCTAACTATTTCTTTTTGACCATCTGTTTGTGGATGACTTGTTGAACTCATAGCTAGTGTTATTCCACTCATCTTCCATAATTCTTTCCAAACATTTCTTGTAAATTTTGGATCTTTGTCACTTACTATTACTTTAGGAAGACCATGAAGTCTATGAATTTCCTTCATGAATACTTATGCCACTTGGCTTGTTGTATATGTACTTTGAATTCCACAAAAATGTGCATATTTTGTGAGTCTATCAATGACCATAAAGATGACATCCTTACCTTCAGATTTTGGTAACCATGTAATGAATTCCATTGATATCTCTTCCCATGTTTGATTAGGTATGTGTAATTGTTGAAGTAACCTTTGAGATTTTACTATCTCTCCTTTATTTGTTTTCTAAACATGACATTCTCTTACAAATTTTTGAATATCTTTCTTCATTGATTCCCAAAATAAATATTTTTTGATCCTTTGAGATATTTTAAGGAACCCTTCATGTCTT
>ML777951.1:156647-172664 GCA_009831015.1 Picea engelmannii
GAATTTAAATGGGATCCAACGATTACTAACGCTTCTCCTCCCGATCTTAGGCACTGCGATCGACTCTGCGCTAATTACTCCTGAGCTTACTTTGTTCCTGTTTTTCATCGATGCTTACTCTGATCTTGTCATCAATGACCTCCCTACAATCCTTTGCACGTTTGTTGCCATCTTTGCTGTTGTACTTGCCATCAATGACAAGCCTACAATGTCTGTAAAACATTCCCAATGTTTCATAGAATTCATCCCTTCCTTTTTACATCGTATTTTTTGTTTAGTATTGTTGTCATTTTTCCATTCATGGTGAGCTTCTTCCAGCCAGACAGGAATATAAGATGTAATAAAATATAAGCTTGAGGCTTCTTCTATTCTAGAAAGAGCCTTTGTTATTATATTGTTCCTTTCCCCTTTTTTAGAATATTTCAAAATCAAACCCTTGCATTTTTGTTACCCATTTTTGTTGCTCTTCTAATGATAATCTTTTCTCCAAAAAGTACTTTAGGTTATCATGGTTTATCTCTACTTTAAAGTTCCTCCCAATGAGGTATTGTCGCCATTTTTTTATTGCATGTAAAATTGCTTCTATTTATTTTTCATATCTAGATTTCACCAAATATTTTCTCTTGAATTGTTTGCTTTCAAAAGCTAATGGTCTCCCTTCTTGTGTCAATACCGCTCCCATTCCTAGTCTTGATGCATCATATTCTACTATGAATGTTTTACCAAAATCAGATGTTGGCATTATTGGTGTAGACGACATGGCATCCTTTAAGAGAGAGAATGCCAAAGTAGCCTTATCATTCCATACAAATGAATTTTTATTCAAGAGAGATGTGAGTGGGCCTCCAATGTGTGCATAATTTAGAACAAAATTTTGATAATATCTCGGAAGACCCAAAAATTCTCTTACGACTCTTGATGTTCTTAGGAGTAGGCCATTTTTTAATAGCTTAAATATTTTGAGGGTCCACCTTAATCCCTTCCCTTGAAACAATATGACCCAAATATTTTACTTCTTGTTTCTCAAAAGAACATTTGGATCTTTTTACATACAATTAATTGTTCTCAAGAATTTACAGGACTTGATTGATATGTTTAATGTGGTATTCCCATGCTTCGTTATAGATAAGTATATCATAAAAAAAATCAACACAAATTTTCTAAGATGGGGTTGAAACTTTTTTTTCATAAGACTTTGAAAAGTCGAAGGGGCATTAGTCAACCCAAAAGGCATGACCAAGAGCTCATATTTTCCATCATGAGTTCTAAAAGATGTTTTGGGGATGTCATCTTTTCTTAATCTGATATGGTGGTATCCCGATTTAAAATCTACCTTTGTAAAATAAGCCACTCGATGAAGCTCAACAATATTTGGAATATGGAATTGATATTTTATGGTGATTTTCTCTAGATCTCTGTAATCATGACACATCATCCAAGAATTATCTTTTCTTTTCACCATCACTATTGGAGTTGAAAATGAACTCCTGCTTGGTTGAATAATTTTAACTCTTTGAGTTCATATCGAATTTATTCCAATTCAAATCTCATGAATAATTCGTTACACTTTGTAGAAATTGTACATAATGTTCCAAACATTAAATCCCTAGAACAACATCTACATATCCAATGGGAATAACATACATTGGGATTTCCAAATTATATTCTTCCACACTTAGTTTAGTGTTGTGGTATTTTCCCACACTATCAATACTCCCTCCATTAGCAAACAATACTTGGAAATTTGTCACTGGATATATAAAACATTTGAGACTCTGTTAATCTTTTATCAATGAAGTTATGGGTACTACCCAAGTCAATGAGCATTATAACTTTTTGATTTTTAATGTAACCTACAATATTTAGGGTTTGAGGTGATGATAACCTTGTTAATGCATGAACATATATTTTGCACCTATCTAAATCAATACTGTGCATAATTTCGTCATCTATTTCTTGCTCTTTGAAGTTGACAAGTTCTTCCACATTTCTTTGTGTAGATGCCTCCTCTTTCTCTTCATTATTATTTTTCAAGGTGAACAATTTTGTTTCTTGAAATTTATGCCCCTTTAACCATTGTTGTGACAACCAAAACATGGTCCTTTTGCTCTTATTTCCTCCATTTCCTTCTGAGATATTCGAGTCGTTTGAGGTAAGGTTGTCTTATGAATTTCAAAACAATCTATTTTTCCTGCATATGCTCCAATGGTAGACATGTGTGTAGCCTGATTCTTGGCTTGAATATGACGAGCAAATTGCATAGCTTCCATAATATTTTTAGGATGTTTTAGGAAAATCTTATGTTTAATGTCTTCTTTTAATCCATCCTTGTAAGCTTCCAACAAATATTGATCACTTATGTTATCCACCTTCGTGGCCAATATCTGAAATTCTAAATTATAATCTTCAATATCACCTAAGTGTTTGATTCTTGTCAATTGAATGAAGTAGTTTCGTTCCCAAAATGTCTTATATTGTGCTTCTAAGTATCTTGTAAATAAACCACAAGTAGGATGATAAGAATGTGGCTTCCTTTTAACTACCCATTGATACCATTCATATGGTTTTATCTCAAAGTTCAAAGTTGTTATGTGAATCCTTTGCTTATCATTCATAATATTATGCAATTCAAAATATTTTTCTATTTGGTTCACCTAGGTAAAGACCTTTGTTCCATCAAACCCATTTAAGCCTTCTAAAGTCTTTTTTTCCATTTCTTCCAACTTTCCATCCATTTTATGTTCCAATTGTTCCATCGTTCTTTTCGTTTGTTCTTTATTTTCATCCATATTCCTTTCCATTTATGTTTGAGTATTCATCAAAACAACCTGTTTCAGTGACCTATATCCTTCAATTCATTGATTTGATTGTCCAATTTGGATATTTGGTTTTGTATCTCTTCATTTTCTTCACGAGTCATGGAGGAGCTTTCTAGAGGTTGAATTGGTGATGTAAATTTTGGATCTTTCTTTGGATCCATGGAAAATAGTTATTGGGTCCTACAAACAAGGGAGTGTCAGGTGTTATAGCTCTTTGATATACATGTGAGGTCCAACAATAGTACTTGGTCCAATATCTTAGGGCACTAACTAAGGAGGCTCAACCGTGCCCTTAATCATACTACTCAAGTACTAGAGTGTGGTCTCCTCAAGTGTTGTTATGAGTGTACTATAGCAACAAGATGTCCAAATAACATATCGAAGGTTGGTTTCAGGTATACCTAGGGGGCTTCCTATATACCCAAAGGTACGTGGAAGTGAGATTCTGTCTACAGGTATTTTCTAATGTAGTACAACTTGAAGGGGTACCAACAGGGGTTACATGGGTTTCCAATCAAGTGAAACCATGTGTTTCCAACCACGTGAAACCATGTGTATTTCATGTGTGTATTCTTCTCCAACCGCAAGTTTTACTCACTTAATGACAGATCTTGTGTTATTTAAAGACGCTAGAACACGTCTCTATTTTTTTTAAATGAGTTTGTTAACCACGAAAAAGGATTTTAAAATCATCAAAATATAATTTGTGCAAAAACCGTAACTTCCATGATATGTATCATAAAATATAATGAGTCAAAATCTGATTTTTTTTTCACCACCGTAAATTTTGACCACCTGTATTATGACATTTCTCCTCAATCTCCACAAAATTTCACTGTCTGAAACTTCCCAGAGAAAAGCGTTATAATGAAATTTCTAGGATGACTCATTTAAGACTGATTTCAAGATGAGTAAAAAACCTTATCTTCCATAGGATATATCTTTGAAAGTATAATGAACCAGAACTTAAATTTTTTACCAGACGTACTGTGATATGTTTCTCGAGTAACCCTCTGAAATCCGTTATCTGAAGCATCCCAGAAAAAAGTTTATAGTGAAAATTCCAAGATTACTCACTTAAAGTAGAAAAACCCTAGGATCGATGCTTTGATACCAAATGTTATGAACCAAGCATCTTGAAAATGATGGAAAGTCAATGAATAGGGTCCACTTCGAGGGGGAAACCACCGTTTACAATATATTCAATTCATCAGACAAAATATGATGATCCCAAGACTAGGTCTTCTTGGTGTATATATATATATATGAGACAAAGGGTACAATTATAATGAAAGTTTCTAGTCGACCTACTAATATAACAAATAAACTAATAATGAATGCTTAAGGGCATTAACATACCCAAGCTCATGAAGCACCCCAAACATGGTGTAAACACTTTTAGAGTCATTAACATACCCAAGCTCATGAAGCACCCCAAACATGGTGTAAACACTTTTAGAGTAACTAAAAAAACTAACACTCATTTTTTATAAGGAAAGTGTTTACATTGACACCTATTGACTCCCTCTGCAACTCCACCAAACCTGTTACCTACAAATCTCTATTGGTAGGGTCTTGGAATCAACCACTGACATCTATAAGGAACCTATCACCCACATTAGCACAACACCTTTATCCAAAGAATATCGACCACTTGTGAATATGAAGGAACACATCTTTAGAATAGAAGTAACTTGCCAAACTCCATAATTCTCCACATCTACATTAGGAGGAACTTTGAGGTTTAAAATGAGCCTCATAATGGAAATAATAAAACAATAGTTAAAATAATAAAATAAAATTATGAATTTTCAAAGGGAAAGAAATAAAACTGCTTTTTGTAATCGTATTTTTTATTCATCTCCTTGTAGATTTTCTCATATTTCAGGTGTAGGGACTGGCTGGATGCACAATTTAATTATGCATACAACAAGTTCCCACTCTGTGTACTTTTGATAGACCCATAGTGAGATACAGTGGAAATACAAGAAAAAAGTGTGTTTCTTTTCAATAAACATGTTTTTTTTCATGTATTTCCACTATATCTCACTATGGGCCTGTCAAAAGTATGAAGAGTTGGCATTGAAAAGAAACATGTTTTTTCTATGCATTTCTAGTTTTTCTCGCAAAGAAACATGTTTGTCCTTGTATTTCCAAGAGTTGGCATTGAAAAGAAACATGTTTTTTTCCATGCATTTCTAGTTTTTCTCACAAAGAAACATGTTTTTCTTTGTATTTCCAGTTTTTCCATTGTGGGTCTTTCAAAAGTAGGCAAAGTGGGTATTCATTGGATACATAATTTAATTATGCATCCATTAAGTGCCTACACTTGAAATTTCAATAAGCCTATTGTTGAAGATTGCAGCTATGTGAGACATTCTCTAGCTTTCAAACCTGTGAGATGTGGATCATTGCAGCTATGTGAGACTTTTTCCAACTTACAAACTTGAGAGAAAGCCCCTAAGAAGGGTACGTGGTTCCTATCTGAGATAGAGCTGGAACGTAGAGATGACCTCCTCTATTCAGAGAGTTGAGAAGAACTCGAGATGATTATCCTTTGGGAAATGCGATTTGCTGAGTTGGACATGCCTGTGGCTGAACACAAGGTGAACGTGTGAAATCCCAAAGCACTGGATGCATCGTCATGAGAACATAAATGAAGATGATGTATTAGCCTCCTCTAAGCAGCAGAGTTGACGTGAAACTCCAGATGACTCTCATGTGTGATGTTGTGGGAAAGAAGATTTGTTGAGTGGAAGTGCCTATGGATGAGCACATGTGAATGTGTGAAGAACTGGTTCTTCTGTGTAATGAAGTGAGCCAGAGACATGGGCATCCCTATGGATGTGCCCCTAGTGGATGAAAACTAGTGGGTGTATCATATTCCTTGCTATATTGTCCAAGATTTAGATCTGCCTCTAACCTTAATTGTAATGTAAAGGGTACGGGTTGGCCCCACCTTAATGTGATTAGTAATAAATGTTAAAGATAATTAATCTGGTTAATATTAATGTGACTTAGAGAGGTCGGACCTATTGTGCCAATAGACACTTCTTTTGATATGACAAGTCTAATATAAGTAAAGGAAGATTCCCCATTGTGGAATCATATCTTACACACAAGTTTGGAAATTTCAACAAGTACATCTTCTTAGGAAAAATGCGCACCTCTTTTGGGCGCTAGTCTTCTAGGGTTTGAGCACTCTCTTGTGTGCTAAGTCTTATTGGTGGTGAAGGTCTTTCTCTTGAAGAATATAGCAAAGGATTTGGATGGGTTTTCTTCTCTTGTTGAGAAGGGTTTCCCATGATACTTCTCGTGTTCTTGTGCATGGTGTTTCTTCTTGTGATCTTAGTTGCTACAACATTCGTGTTCATGGTTAAGACAAATGCAAAATTGAAATGAACTACATGCTTAACCTAGCTTATCGAAAAATCAACATGGTATCAGAGCATAGGTCTTGAAGACCCCATTGCATAAGCATTTTCCAGCCTTCTTCTCTCTCTTCTATAGAAATCGTACGACCCACCTAGGGTTCCTAGAAAATCTGTACGACCTACTCTTATGAGGGTTTCCAGCACTTGAAACTTGGACGTTGAGGCTAAAAAGGACATAGGTGTGTACAACCTCCTTCAGCGCACCTCCAACAACTCTCAAAATGCAATTTCGAGCATTTTGACTTTTTGGCCCTAAGGTTTCTAGGGTTTCATCAATTTCTGTAGAAAATTTCAGAATTGTGTTTCTGCAACTCCTTGAAGAAGCTCTTCAGCTTACTAGGACTATCAAAATTCTCAAGGCTTATTGTTGGCAGTCATAAGTCCAATAAAACCTAAAAGTGATAGCCTAGCCTAGTTGTTAGGTTTTCTAGCCTAGTTGACAAGGGTTTGTGAAGAATCCAAAATGAGAAAAATCATGATGGGAAGAAAGCTTGATGAATCAAGCAAATTCAGTTCCAGGAAGACAAAACCTCAAAGGAATGAAGACATCAACATCCCATCACTCTCAGGTATGGTCCCTACCAATGATAATACTTGGTTAATTGATAGTGGTGCTTCAAGGCACATGATTGGTCTTAGAAATCACCTAACACATTTCGTTGAGAAAGAGACACATCTACATGTTGTTCTTGGAGATCATGCTAGATATAATGTGAGAGGAGTTAGAACTTCTACCTTTCAACTAGACTCAGATATGCAGCTCAAATTAGAAGAAGTACTATATGTACCCGGAATGAAGAGAAATCTTGTCTCTATTTTTTCCTTGGAAGGCAAAGGCTACAAGATTACTTTCTCAGAAGAAAGAGTTCTTGCATGGAAGAAAGATACTCATATAAGCTATGCCAAAGTGATTGGTGTTCAAGAAAACAACTTATACAAATTAACCATCAAAACAGCTCAAGTGTTGCTACATGACACTATCAGCTTAAGGGAGCTATGGCATAGAAGACTTGCTCACATTCATTATAGAGCTCTTCCAGCTCTAGGGAAAATGGTAACAGATCTACCAGAAATACAGATCTAACATAAAGGTGTTTGCAAAGGTTGTGCTCTTGGCAAAAATGTTAAAGGATCATTCTCAAGCAGTGACAATAGATCCACATAAATCTTGGACTTGATACATTCAGATGTATGTGGCCCAATGACTATTGCATCTTTGAATGGGTACCTCTACTATGTACTCTTCATAGATGATCACTCTCGGAAAACTTGGATTTACTTTCTAAAGAACAAGGATGGAGTCCTTGCAAAATTTCAAGAATTCAAAGTGCAGGTTGAGAATCAAACTAGAAGAAAAATCAAAATATTAAGATCAGATAATGGAGGAGAATACACCTCAAAAGAATTCAACATTTTTTGTATTGAAGCAAGGATCAAGAGGGAGTTCACAGTTCTTTACAACCCTCAACAAAATGGGGTTGCTGAAAGGAAAAACAGAACTATCATTGAGGCAACTAAAGCAATGATACATGATCAGAGTTTACCTATGACTCTATGGGAAGAGACATGTATGACAACCATATATGTGAAAAATTGAAGTCCTCATCAGATCCTGAAGAACGTTACTCCAGAAGAAGCCTTCACCAAAGTGAAGCCTGAGATCAGACACTTCAGAATATTTGGATGTCCAGTATATCTTCATGTACCCAAAGAAAAGAGATCCAAACTAGAACCTTCAGGAAGAAGGGGTACATTTGTAGGATACAATGAATCCTAGAAAGCATACTGAATCTACATTCCAAGCTAGAGACAAATTGAAGTAAGCAAAGATGTTACTTTTGAAGAAGAAGTAACCTTCCAAAAATCCAGAGAAGCTCAGATGGAAATTGATAGTGAAACAATACCTTCTCCTCCTTCAGTAGTTCAGAGGGAGACAAATATTATTCCAAATGATCCAATAACTCCAGTTGATCCCGTTGCTCCAGCAGATTCAGTTGCTCCAAGAAACATTCCTAGAGAAATTACAGTTGGACATAAAAGGCCTTCTTTGGCCCGACAAACTCTACAAGAAGAAGAAGGGCATGAAGCCCCACAAGGAACAACCAGAGAAAGCAAGAGACCAAAAAGATTCTCAAGCTACCTTTCAACCATGACCCACATTATTGACTCAGAGCCAACTTGTCATGGAGAAGCTTTAGGTGAACAAGTATGGGAAGATGCCATGATTGAAGAATATCAATCCATATTAAAAAATGATGTATGGGATGTTGTTCCAAGACCAGAGGGAAAGTCCATAGCGACTTCCAAATGGATTTACAAAATCAAGCATGTTGTTGATGGAAGCATTGAAAAATACAAAGAAAGATTTGTGGCCAGATGGTTTTCACAAATAGAGGGAGTTGACTATGACGAGACTTTTGCACCAATAACCAGATATACCTCCATTTGATCTATCATTGCACTAGTTGCTTCCATGGGTTGGAAGCTACATCTGAGGGATGTAAAGACAACTTTTCTCAATGGTGAAATTGAGGAAGCAGTTTATATTGAGCAGCTAGAAGGTTTCATTGTACACAACGAAAAATCCCATGTATGCAGATTGAAGAAAGCCCTATATGGTCTAAAGCAAGCACCACATGCTTGGTATGAGAAAATGGATGGATTTCTGATGAGTTTGGGCTTCAACAAAAGTACTATTGATCCAAACTTGTATTATCACATTGATGGCAATGAGTGTCTAACTTTGCTCTCATATGTGGATGATCTTTTCCTCATTGGTTCAGAGAGACTCATTGCTGAATGCAAACAAGCATTGTCTGCTAAATTTGAAATGAAGGATTTGGGATTGATGCATTACTTCTTGGGACTAGAAGTATGGCAGAGAACAGATGATATTTTCCTAAGTCAAGGAAAATATACTATGGAGATACTGAAAAATTTTAGTATGACAGAATGTAGATCCATGCCTACTCCAATGGTAATGGATTTAAAGAAAATGAGTGATATTGATTCAGGAGAGGTAGACCCTGTTGATTTTTCAATGTGTTAGGTTAAGCATGAATTTCATTCTATTTTAGCATTTAACCATAACCATAACCATAAATGTTGCAGTAACCAAGATCACAAGAAGAAGCACCATGCACAAGAACACAAGATGTATCCTGGGAAACCCTTCTCAACAAGGGAGGAAAACCCAACCAAATCCTTTGCTATATTATTCAAGAGAAGGACCTTCACCACCAAGATAAACCCTAGCACAGAAGAGGGTTCTTCAAACCCTAGAAATCTAGCGCCCAAGAGAGGTGTGCACTTTCCCAAAGAAGTGTACTTGCTGAAATTTTCAAACTCACAAGAAAGATATGATTCCACAATGGGGAATCTTCCTTTACTTATATTAGACTTGTCTTATCAACAAAAGTGTCTATTGGATCAACAAGGCCGACCTCTCTAAGTCTCAATATAATAATAATAATTATTATAATAATGAATATTAACTAGATTAATTATCTTTTACATTTATTATTAATCACATTAAGGTGGGGCCGACCTGTACCTTTTACATAACAATTAGGGTTACAGGCAGGTCTAACTCGTGATCAATATATAACAAAGGATATGATACACCCACTAGTGCTCATCCACTAGGGACACATCCATATGGATGTCATATCTCTGGTTCACTGCATTACACAGAAGAACCAGATCTTCACACACTCACATGTGCTCGTCCACTCTACAAATATTATTTCCCATTGCCTCACACAGGAGAATCATCTGGAGTCTTCTTGTCAACTCTGCTGCTCAGAGGATGTTAATACACCATCTTCATTTTTGTTCACATGATGATGCACCCGACACTTTGGGATTTCACATGTTCACCTTGTGCGCAACCACAGGCACGTCTAACTCAATAGATCGCCTTTCCCACTGGATAATCATCTGGAGTTGTTTTCAACTCTTTGAATGGAGGAGTTCATCTCCACGTTCCTAGCTCTGTCTCAGACAAGAACCACTTACCCTTCTTAGGGGATTTCTTTCAGGTTTGTAAGATGAGAGAAAGACTCACATAGCTGCAATACATCTCACAAGTTTGTAAGCTGGAGAATGTCTCACATAGCTGCAATCATCAACACTCCCTCTCAGCTAGGGAGAGGTTCGCACTGGAGGCATATCTCAGGCTATATCCAACTATGCCTCGTATATATCTCAATACATGTTTTGTCTAGTGAGACTGTCTTGGTACTCTTTAAATGACTAAGCACACTCACTGCATGGCATGAATCAAGTCTAGTGTTAACCAGATACATCAATGATCCAATCAGCTATGGATCAATCTCGTATGAATCATCATCAATCTTTTTCTTTAAATCCATCACGATGGATTTTGTATTCTTGTCATACTAAACTCCTATAATATTTTCACTATATATTTTCCTTGACTCAAGAAAATTTCATCGGTCCTCTGTCATACTTCTTGTCCCCAGAAGTAGTGCATCATACTTAGGTTCTTCATCTTGAATTTAGAAGTCAAGGATTACTTGTATCCAACAAAAAGGCTTTCTGAATAAGTCATCAAAATCAGTCTCTCGTCACCAACATCGTAATAATATAGGTTTGGATCAACAAATTTCTTGATGAAATCCAAACTCATCAAGAATCTATCTATTTGATATAGTTTCCAGCTCATGGATGGTAGTACAGATGGAAGTGTATCAGGTCTATTGGATCAAGTGTCTCATCATAGACTACTCCCTCTATTTGTGAGAAACCTCTGGCTATATATCTCGTTTTGTATTTCTTGATACTTCCATCAGCTGCATGTTTGATCTTATAGATCCACTTGGAAGTTACCACAGACTTCCCTTCCGGTCCTTGAATAATATCTTATACATCATTTTTTTTTAAGATATATTGGTATTCTTCTGTTATGGCATCTTGTCATACATGTTCTTCTGTTTCTTTTCTAAGACAAGGAGTCTTAGCATTAATGAAGTAGCTCATGATTGAATGAAAGTTTGAAAATATCTTTTGCTTTCTTGGGATGTGCCTTGAGAGGCATGTATGTTTCTTTGCTTCTTGCAGAGTGAGTCTAGGTAGACTTATTATGCCTTACTACAATATCTCTGAACATATCAACTGGAGAACCTGGATCAACTGTAATAACATTTGTCTCCCTCTGAACTGCTAAAGGGGGAGGAGGTACTTGTCTCACTTGTCAATCTCTATCTGAGATTCTCTTGGTTTGTTTGAAAGGTTATTTCTTCTTTAAGGACAACATCTCTGTTTATCTCGCATAATAATCAATCAAATATGGTTTGGACTCCCATACCAGGGATAATGGTCCAAATCTTTTGAGGGCTCCCATACTGGGGATTTATTCAAAAATAAAATCAACTATAAAATTTGAAATCAATTGATTTACTTGATTTCAAGTCATGTTTTAGTTTTAGAGGTAGTACTTTTCCTCTCTCTTTTCTTAAATCTTTTGAGGTGGGTTTGGATCAATGTCAGCGGTGGAAGCATATTGTCTTCCCTTCTTCCTGGTTGGATAGTTTCTTGCATATTGTTTCCATAACTGTCACATCTGAAGCACTGAATTTCTAAAACATCTCTTCTTTGATAACCTGGATTTGATGAAGACTTTTCACCTTTTAAAAAAAACAAAAATGGATTATCTGGGCCCTTGATTAGAATTTGAATTTCAGTGTTGTGATGGCGCATTTGTGTGAATGCGAGTGTAATGATCACGTATCAAATTTTACTCACAATTAATTCTCCCTTCAAACCCTCGTTTGAAATCTTTAATTGGAAAAAAGAAATTTGAGATCGTTCCTCAAAGTCGACGAACGGTTAGTGAGTAATATACAAACTTGGCGATAAGAGAACACAAATGTTCATCTCACACAACCCTATCTCAGTCTTTTGACTGCCTCTAATTTAATGATAGAACTGTAGACAACGAGCCAATGGTTGCGATGGGCCCTTATACAAGATCGTCGTATCTCTAACAGTCCAGATCGATTGGAGATAAGGCTCGAAAACTTCGTTGCAAAAGTTTGTTTAAAATCAGTAATAGAATAACAAATGATGTGATAAGAGAAAAATCGTTGAAGTTGCAAACATGTTTATGGTACATGTTTGGGAAATAATTTTGCATAAACCCTCCACGGGTAAGAATGAAATCGTTTGGTTCGATCCCACTGATATTCAAACTATACCAGATTGGATAGGCAATGCACCCGCAACTTAAAAATAAATCAATGATTCCAGGGAGATAGTGATCGATTGAGCGGTTTGTGGACAGTTTATATTTGTTGGACCCTCACATATGTCCAGTAAAATAAATAAACATGGGTATGCTTTTGACAAGCACGGATTTGGAAACACAAAATGCGTAAAATCTCGATCGACAAATACTGTGATGATTGGTTCAACCCTTATTCCGTAAACCCATAAAACATGATTTCTCCCTCACGACGTCTTTAGATCTGGAATCCCTACAAGCCTGTAACAGAAGAATGGTCATCGATTGAGAGATATTTGATAAGGTACCTTGATGATGGATTTGTTCCTTGGTGGATGCTTGTGCAATGGGTTCTTTCAAGACCTATGCTCTGATACCATGTTGATTTTCAGTGAGTTAGGTTAAGCATGAAGTTCTTTCCATTTTAGCATTTAACCATAGCCATAACCATAAATGTTGCAGCAACCAAGATCACAAGAAGAAGCACCATGCACAAGAACAAAAGATGTATCCTGGGAAACCCTTCTCAGCAAGGGAAGAAAACCCAGCCAAATCCTTTGCTATATTCTTCAAGAGAAGGACCTTCACCACTAAGATAAACCCTATCACACAAGAGGGTGCTTCAAACCCTAGAACTCTAGCACCCAAGAGAGGTGTGCACTTTTCCCAAAGAAGTGTACTTGCTGAAATTTCCAAACTCACAAGAAAGATATGATTCCACAATGGGGAATCTTCCTTTACTTATATTAGACTTGTGCTATCAACATAAGTGTCTATTGGCTCAATAGGGCCGATTTCTCTAAGTCACAATATAATAATAATAATTATTATTATAATTAATATTAACCAGATTAATTATCTTTTACATTTATTATTAATCACATTAAGGTTGGGCCGACCTGTACCCTTTACATAACAATTAGGGTTACAGGCAGGTCTGACTCTTGAACAATATATAGCAATATATACAAATTTATGTGCTCTTTGTCTTTTAATGCAAAACATAGATTTCACCTCTTTCACTAAAGGTTTCCTTGATATTTATCCTACGAATTTTTGTCCTTAGGGATGTTATTAAATAGAGTATAAAACAACATTGCAAGGAGTACACTATTTCACGTTCTAATTGCCTAATCTTCTAGTAAATACAAGGATAAAATATATCAAACACCTTGGATAAGTTTCAACCCTCTAGGCTAAGTTATCCCTATAGGGGTTTTACCACATAAAAACATCGATGTTTTGATCTTGATCTGGTTGTGTGAGTGGTTATTGAAGGTGTTCATCCTCTGTTGAAATACATGTGTTGTCGAACGCCTTGCTCTGTTCCATTGACTAAAAGAAATATCTAAGTGACATAATGCAACATTTAATTAAATAGATTAACTCTTTTAAATCCAAAGGCTATGAAGACCCTAAACACAAATTCATGGTTGATATTTTCAAAGGCATTAACCTACATTTCTAATTTTAGGACCATTCTTTTCCCGTTAGATGTTTTTTCCAAGTTAATGGCTTCTTGGACTAAGACAATATTTTCATAAATTGGTCTACTAAGAACGAAGCCTCCTTGGTCTTCTAAAATCAACTTTGATACGAGTCTTAAATCATCTTGATACTATGTTAAATTTTTTTTTGCAAGAGGTACTAGATAAGAATATGGACTTGAATCTATTGGAATATGCAAGATGTATTTTATTTGGGATAAGAGATCAGAAGTTGGATTTTATTCCCCCTCCATATTTACCTATGATTCTTACCTCTTCAACGATTCTAGATATATCATATTCAATAAAAAAATTCCGACAAACCAGCTTGTCCAAGCACTTTGTTAAGGCACAATGAGCGGAAGACATCTTCTTCTTTAATTGGTCGAAAAAGGACTTCAATGTCTTCTCAATAAATTTCCTTTTGGATATTGAATATAGGATATCCTTAATATTCTTGGTTGGGTAGCATGTTTATTATCCTCCCCACCTGAGTTCAATTCCCTCAAAGTGGACATGTTGGCCCTTTTGGATAAGGCTAGAAGGGTAGAGAACCCTTGGGATAGAGGTCCACTCTGGTGGCCTTCAGGATGCCTTGACCCTTGATAAGTCACAAGTTATTGATGTATCTAGCTTGTGGGATGTTGGATATAATATTAGGTTATAGTGGCAGTGAATAGGCTTTATCTTGGGCCTAGCCCATATCAAACCTACCAGTTACCAAATCCCATGGTTGAAAAAAAATCCTTAAAATAAATGAACTCATGCTCTAATTTTTTGTTATAATCTAGAATTATATTTCCATCCAAAACAAGAATCTTAGATACATTATTTTTATGCTTCTTTTATTTTCTTAAGAATGAAACTATTTTGTGTTTTGATCCCTCGCCTGTAGGGAATGCGACATTTTCCTCCAATATTCTTGTTGTGGGATTTTGAAATATTAACCCTAACCTATGTTTCTTCCTCTACAAAGAAAGTGGATTATCCCAAGTCTTTGCTTTTAAGTTTCCCTTCCCCTTTCCTAAAATATTCAAGGTTACAAATATTAGCTTTAACTCATACATTAATATCCTTATTGAGCTTATTTATTTTCTTCTCCGAAATAAAATATTTAGGGACATATATTCAAAGAGGGGCCTACAACGAAGAGGAAAACAAATCACTAAATTTTGATGTCCCTAACAAGATGTTGATGTTTGTACCATCGGACAAGTACTTCCACATTGGTTTTGTGTCTAACCTGTGGAAGTCGTCATTAATACCTCTCGAGACTTAGGAAATTCACTTTAATAAAGTGATTATTAAAGTTAAATTAGTAAGTTAAATTAAATCCTAGTCATTAAATCATAAAGTGAAGGTGAGATCTAATCTCAACCATTGATGACTTTGGAGATTTAGGGTAAACTCAAGATTATAAAGACAACCTAGGTGAGAGGAGGAGACACACACAGAGTGAGATAGTGAGAT
Source organism: Picea engelmannii (assembly GCA_009831015.1). NCBI lineage: Eukaryota > Viridiplantae > Streptophyta > Pinopsida > Pinales > Pinaceae > Picea > Picea engelmannii. The sequence goes on from ML777951.1 coordinate 172,102, forward strand.
CTCATTGATTAGGTGGAGGACTTTCATTCAATTGTGAAAGGTACGATCTGAGGAAAGGAGCAAGGGGCAATAAAGGAGTAGCCGTCAACAAGATGAAAGGACCTATCTTGAGATGTGATAGGCTAGGTTATTTTGTTGTTTTGTATTTTCTTGAGGTGGGCCATTATCCCAACACATGAGCCCAAATTTTATAATAATAAAATCAACAAGGTATTGGTTTTCCCTTGGGGGTTTTTCCAATGGTTTTTACCCAAAAAATTACGTGTGCAAATGTTTGCTTCTACTAATTTATTTTTGTAAATCATTAAAACTTAGTCGTGTTTTTTATTTAGTAGATTTTTATAAAAAGTTTATTACAACAAGGGTTTGCTATGAAATAATTTACCATGTATTGGTTCTGAAATTTAACACAAAATATTAGGAAATTAAAAAGGGAAGGGACCATAGTTTTCTAAGGCAAAAATTAAACAAATTTTGGTTTATGATCAAAGATATAAAATGGAATAATTCAAGAGGTTAGGGTTAACCTATTGTCTAGGATAGAAACATATCAAGTCTCTTAC
>ML777951.1:200369-227685 GCA_009831015.1 Picea engelmannii
CTAGTCTTCCTCTTGAACTCGCTCTTGGGGTCTGGCAGTTCTTTTCTTCTTACGCTAAGTTGTAGCCTCATGTTTGTTCTTCATTTCTTTGGCACAGGAGGTGGCCTTTTCATAAACCCTCAAAGTTGCTTTGTGGGTGGTTTGCTAGTCGTTATTTCCACATCACTATCACGGTCTACTTCTACCGGAGTTGCGGCATGGCGAGATTTTTCCCTACCTTTTCTCTTGGGTTTCTTTTGTGTAGTTGCATCATCTAGTCCCACTGTTTTTGCGGCCTCATCATTTAGAGGAGGTGTTGCAGTGCTAGTATCTTGTAGAGATGGAAGTGTAGGCATTTCCTGCTTGATTGCATAAAGGGAAACAACTTCATTGTCATTGAGGAGAACAAGTGGTTGCACAATACTTCTCCAGGTGTAACCTTCTTTTTCCAGTGCATGCTTAGCGAATAATTTGATGCCATCGTTATGTGATACAAGCTCCCTCGAGTTTTAGGCACTTTGGACAAGCGCTACCATTTTCGGCAATGTCCTGAATGGAAAGTACGACATATTGATCGGCTATTTATGGCATAGATGGTTGAGAAAGAGAATGTGTTGAACATAAATACTAACATAGCGTCCTTCACAAGTGAAGTAATGATGAACAAAGACAATTGTGTCTTCCCATGGAGGAGGTAATGATCAACGATTGATGCATGTTCCTTTCTTTACTAAATCTTTCCCTGGTTCGAGGAATTGTCGTGGAATTTCTGAATGTGACATCCTTCTACTATACCATCTTTCACCTATGTGAGGTAGCCCAACGACTTCGACCACAATTTCCTATGTGACCTCCACATGTGTTCCTGCGACTATGGAGCGTTTTGTTGTGTAATTCATGGTGAATTAAAGCGTGATCTCATCATTGTATCTCGACAATCCATCCAGCCCATTCGTCCGAGGATTTCTCTAATGTCGTCATAAACTTCCAACATCATTAGTTCAATGGACTCTCTGCGGATCAATGATCAACCAACGACTCCTTTCCTTTGCTAACTCTGAGTGTTCGTGTTTGCAAAGCTATGCAAATTATGGGGTGGTGAGTTCAAAATTGTAGCAATAAGGGTGGTGGGTATGGAAGTCGTGATTATAGTAATTATGCTATGATGTGGCGGTTACGAACAAATGATATAGCCACATGTCATTAAGCGTACTTATTGCAAATTTAGACAAGAACATGTACCTGCCATATATTACCTTGAGTGGTTGTGTGAGTACGTTGTGGATCGAATCTTGACGACGGAGGATGCAGTCCCATCAATGGTTCTAGCCGGAATTGCATCATTGGCGTTATCAGTTTCGTCGATCAAAATTGTAGGAACGATGATGCTAAAAAATGCAAGGTGCAAGTGGAGTCGCAACAACATGAGTTGTGTTGAAATAATGTAACTGCAAAGTGTATTCTAATTATTATTGTTGTATTATTCATTAGATCAATCCCCTATTGCAGATTGATCACGTCGGCTATTGTAAAAGACCAAATCCCCTTTTGTGGATTAGTAAAAACATAATTGTAATACGCAGAATAAGAAGTCGACCCCATAGTATATTAAAGGTGGTTATAACCACCTAGAAGAAGAAGTCAACCCTCCCAGTGAAGAGACACCTTCGTCCACACGTGCCAGAGTTGTATAAATAAGGAGGCTAGCACCTCATTTAGACACACACTCACTTGTTCATTGAGAAGCAAGTTTTAGAGCTGCAGTTGGAGAAGAGAGAGAGAGGCACATTCTTGGGAGAGGACTTTCTGTATTTGTTTGATTCATCTCTTGGCATTGTATTGGCTATCTATAATAAGGAAGTTTTGTTGGGTTTTCTCCGCCATGAGGGTTTCCCAGGATAAATGGTGTGTCTTTTGTGATTGTGTATTTCTCAGTGATCCTATCTTATGCTATTGTTATCTAGTGAAATGCAAAGAACTCTAATAATAGCTTAAACCTTAACATGGTATCAGAGCTAAGCTGAAGAGAGCATATTTCACAAGAAAAAGTGAAAAACGTTATTGTTGTCGTACATGCAAATTAGGGCTTTTTGTTGAAGAAGTATTTCAGCCCCAAAACCATCTAGAAAAGTGTGCCCTTCCTCAAGGATCACTTTGGCATCCTTAGTGCAACTTTTCAGTGGCTAGATCTCTCGGAAAGTGAAACCCTAGTTTCACAAAGGACCAGAAGTACCAGAAAACTAGAGTACCAGAAGTACCAGAGTACCAGAAAACCAGAAGCAACAGTCCATAAATCCGTTGATCAAGTTTGAAGGGGTAAAAGTTGGATTTTCATAAATCTGACTGCACCAGCTTACTCGCCTTAGCTCAGCACATCTATCCCCTGGATCAAAATTTCAAAATTCGAAGTTTGAAAAAATAGGGTTTCCTCATAAAACCCTAAGTTGCAATTGCAGTTGCAATATCAGAACCAGTTGCAGTATCAATTGCAGTTGCAGTATCAGTTGTAGTTGTAGCCATAGTAACAGTTGCAGTCACCCTTGAAGTTTTTAAGAGTTGGTGATCATTATCGTTGCTACCAGATGGTGCCTCTACTTGCAAGTGTCATCAGAGGTATGTACTCACGGATAAGATTTAAAGAGTATTTGCAGGAGAAGGGATTTCTTCCCATAGATCTAGAAGGATCTCAAGATCCAACACATTCAGAGGAATAATGCAACCCATGTGTGATTATTCTGATATGCATCTATTTGTTATGACATTATTTTGATCAGTGTTGCATGTTGTAGCTATGACTATCATTATAACCTTTGATCAAAATCTGAGTCAAGGTATTAGATGGATTAAAAGTTGAGATCATAGAGTTTATCCTCTAACCCAACCTTCTGCCAAGATAGCATATTGTCTTAGTACAGAAGACGGGTTGAAGAAAGCACTCGTCATCTTGAGTGAAGGAGACTTGGAAGAAAAGAAAGCACACTCATTCTTGAGGACAAGGCTCCAGGCTCCAGGCTCCAGGTTTGATTAATCAAGTTGTTAAGATTCAAAGGTACACATGACAAGTTGATGACTACCCCTTTACAAGTAACCACTATAGTTGAGATAACAATCTTTGTAAAGTATTATACTTGATAGCATGTGATCATGTAGAGATAAATACTTAATGTAATCATTTCCCTGATACAACTAACACCTCCTCTAGGAGAAACCTCGTGTGTTAGTTCCAGTTTTCCATGGAGGAATGTTCAATCACAACACTATAAGAGTGTTGACCTCATTTTGTAGTGTATCTCTTACTTTTGATTGTTGCTTCGGACAAGTCTCGAGTGATATCTCTAAAGGAGCTACTGTGATGATTATTCGTGTTATTGCTTTATATATTATTATCAAAAAGGTATTATTCTTGGTTGTTGTTTTTTTTACCTTGTTTCAGGTCACAGGTGATAACCCTGAGAAAGCTATAGTGAAGGTTGCAGAAGGAAACATATTATATGAGACATGAAGCAGACTATGTACATGACCATATACATTCATGCACCAAAGAAGATGAAGAAGAAGCTATCTCTTGAGATTTAAAATATCTCATATGAAGATCGACTGAAAGAAGCAGAAGGCTCCAAAGATGATTGAACATTAGAACGGGAAGCAGATCTCATTTGAAGCCTGAATCTGTCTTCCATATTTAGACTTGGTATGCAACACCAAGTATACCCTGTAAGAGATGATGAAGTCCTTGTAGATTCAAAGGAAATCGAGAGTAAGCCTGATCTCATAAAGGATTAGATGAAGAGACAACTTCCAGGACTGGAAATCAAATGTTGTGAGAAGACTAGATCGTAACTTCAGAGACTCCTAGGAAATATGAAATCTCTGGGATGATTCACTTGTTTCAGTGACAAAGAAGGGAGCCAGTCAGAAAGACTAGGATATGAATTCTTTCGTGAGAAGAGAAGTCAGTATTGACTTCCAATATTGATCTATATAGATCAAACGTGTTGCAGATGTACAAAGCCTGATGTATGTCCAGAGGATTCTCCCAGTAAAAGGGGAGAAGACTATGACGAGACACTTATTAAAGAAACAGTTCCAGTACTTATGAAGACAACCATGATTCATATATAGTATGAGATGCAGGGGGAGGAATCCCCATATTTAAAATTTGAGTGGCAGTTGGTGCAATACATCAGTTGGGTCATGAAGACATGACTATGATAGCATTACTCCCATGAAAGAAGAAGAGCTATCCTCAGTTTCAGTTATTGAGCCACTCTCAGTTTCAGATGAAATTGTTGCCATGATAAAATAAGAGGAGTTACTCTCAGATTTTAGCAACCACAGTGAGAATGAAGCAGTCATTCTCAACCTCAGAGAAGCTGCAGGTGTAGAATCCCAGATTCTAGAAGGAACAGTTGCAGAGAGAGTAGATGACATACTCCCAGACAGTGAGACAGATAGTGCCTTGCAGAAAGCACATAGAGCGAGCACATGATTGTGCAGATTGAGTTGCACGTGAGCAAGTGTACTAGATTGGTACAATGTAATAAGAAAAAATGATTTGAAGATTGAAGATAGAAAGATTCATGTTGAAGAAGGATATGTACGTGTTGAAGCAAGCTCCTAGAGCTTGATATGGCAGAATTGACTGTTTCCTGACGAGCTTAGGCTTTACCAAGAGTAAAAATGTCTACTTCAAGGTTATGAATGATGAGTTAGTGATATTGTTGCGGTATGTGGATGATTTATTCTTAACTAGATTAAAAAATCTCATCACCGAATGTAAGAAGAAGCTCACTTCAAAATTTGAGATGAAAGACCTTTGCCTAATGCATTATTTCTTGGGTCTTGAGGTATGGTAGAATCCAGAGAGAATCTTCCTTAACCAAGGGAAGTATGCAGTCGAAATCTGGAAGAGATTCGACATGTTGGAGTGCAAGTCCATGAATACACCCATGGAAACAAAGCTATTGGTCGACACCTCGTCAGAATTGATTAATTCCATACTGTATAGACAGATCATTGGATCACTGATGTACTTGAAGAACACCAGACTAGATATTTGTTTTTTCATGAACACCTTGAGTCAGTTTCTGGTAGAACCCAGACATGTTCACCTAGTTGTTGCAAAACATGTGATGAGGTACCTTAAGGGTACATTAGATTGTGGTCTCAGCTATGATGGAGATCATGATTTCACACTGAGTGGGTACACTGATTCAGATTGGGTTGGAAGTATCTCTGACAGGAAGAGCAACTCAGTATGTTGTTTCAGTTTGGGATCAGCCATGATCTCATGGTAGAGTAGGAAGAAATCCAACATTGCTCTCAGTACAACGGAAGCATAATACATCGTTGCATGTTTTGCCAGTTGTGAAGCTATATGGCTTCAAAAATGGTTGACTTGTCTATTCGACCTAGAGATGGAAGCAACCATGATCCTATGTGACAACTAGAGCTGCATAAAGATGACAAAGAATATTGTATTTCATGACAAGTCGAAGCACATAGAGATCTGATATCATTACATCCGTGACATGGTGCAAAGAGAAGCCATAAAGCTCCAATATGTTAGCACGAATGAATAGGTTGCTGATGTGTTGACCAAGCCTCTATCTCGTGTAAAGTTTGAGCACTTTCGAGATAAGCTTGGTATAGTCCAAAAGGACCTCCCTCGAAAGGGGGAGTATTGTTGTGTTGAGATATGCTAGCCTAGTATTGTGCTTCTAGCTTAATTGTTGTGACATAAAGCCAATCTAGTATTGTGCTTCCAACTTAACTGTTGTGTTAAGATATGTCGGTCTAGTATTGTGCTTCCAGCTTAATTGTTGTGACGTAAAGCCAGTCTAGTACTGTGCTTCCAGCTTAACTGTTGTGTTGAGATATGCCAGCCTAGTACTGTGCTTCCATCTTAATTGTTGTGACGTAAAGCCAGTCTAGTACTGTGCTTCCATCTTAATTGTTGTGTTGAGATATGCCAGCCTAGTACTGTGCTTCCAGCTTAATTGTTGTGACGTAAAGCCAATCTAGTACTGTGTTGAGAGATGCCATCCTAGTGTTGTGCTTCTAGCTTAATTTATGTGACATAAAGCCAGTCTAGTATTGTGCTTCCATCTTAATTGTTGTGTTATGATTCCAGCTTAATTGTTGTGTGCTGTGCCAGCTTAATTGTTGCGATGATGTGTCATCTTAATTGTTGTGATAATGTGCCAGCTTAATTGTTGTGATGATGTGCCAACCTCGTGCTATGATGATGTGGTTCCAACCTCGTGTTGTGATGATGTGTTTCTAGCCTTTGTGTTGTGATATTGTTGCTTTTGATGTTGTATCAGCCTTGCGTTGTTATTGATGATGAGGATGTATTAGTGTTATACTAATCCATGTCGATGAAGATGATGATGATGATGCCACTTCAGCCTCTTGTTGAAGATGATGATGATGCCACTTCAGCGCTTGAGTCCTTGTTGAAGATGATGATGATGATATTATTTCAGCTTTAATGTTGAAGATGATGATGATGATGTTACCTTAGCCTCATACCGATGAGGATGATGATGCTACTCCAACTCCATGATGTGTTGATGATGCTCCAGCCTCTATGTTGTGTTGATGACGAGAAAAACTTTCGATGATTTATAGATACACCAGTCAATGCTCCAAGATGATATTGATGATGTTGTCCTCTCACCCACCTGATGTTGTTGATGATGTTGTCCTCTCTCTCGCCTGATGTTGCCGTAGAATACCCTTCTTGTTAAGGGGGAGTGTTGAAATAATGTAACTGCAAAGTGTATTCTAATTATTATTGGTGTATTATTCATTAGATCAATCCCCTATTGCGGATTGATCATGTCGACTATTTTAAAAGACCAAATCCCCTTTTGTGCATTGGTCAAAACATAATTGTAATAGGCAGAATAAGAAGTCGACCCCAAAATATATTAAAGAGGCCCCATAATATATTAAAGGTGGTTATAACCACCCAGATGAAGAAGTCGACCCTGCTAGTGAAGGGACACCTCCGTCCACACGTGCCAGAGTTGTATAAATAAGGAGGCTAGTGCCTCATTTAGACACACACTCACAAGGTGTGTATGAGAGGACCAAGTCCACGAAATACTAAAAACCTGTCATGATGGGCCATATAGCGATATGACACTTCCATCCATCTGGTCACCAAACCAGGGTAGTGGCTCTTGGTGGCATATCCAAGAGAAAGGGGGTCTCATCATGATCCAACCTTCTCATTTCTGTGAAATTCTTGTGAGTAACGTTGTCACCACTGGTCACCACGTCGGGACAGTGTCCCCCAGTTATTCTCATGAAAAGAAAAATCAATAAGACAAAGAGTAAAAGGCATTGAATGGGCTAGGAAACAATGACATCCATGACAAGGTGCAACTCACCCTCTACAAAGGCACCCATGGGTAAGACCTACATTTCCCTATTATCACTGCACCCCTTGCCCAAACATCCCCTACACCATCACATGCATTTACATGACCTAGATTGGTCTTCACCTAGGAAACACCCCACACCTGAGGAGGATTAGTCCAGTAGGACATCCTGAGACCCTCTCCAAACCTGGCTTGTTGAATATCATAACATCTTTGAGAATTTTTCTGGGTAAAGGGGGGTTTGATGCGCATGTTTGGGTAACTTGATTATTATATGTGATTGACATTGCTATGATCCTTGTGACTTATGAGCCCATGGAGGGCGTACTTGTTTCTGCAGGACCATGCCCGACAGATAGGTACATATGGGGAGATGATTAGTTCAGACCTCCATTGGGCTAAAATACCACTAGATGGATGTTGTGACCCCAGCCAGGGGCAGAGGGATACCAGAGGCTTGCACCAGAGAAAAAGGAGGACGTTCCACCATAGACACTTTGGTAGGCCTGGACCTAGGGGGGTCTTGCCCTTCCACTATGACGTTGGCCCTTGAAGGCCCCTGATGTCATCATATGGAGCCTTGATGTCATCCAATTGGGGTTTTGGCATGAGGACGCCTTGGTTGGCATGTGTGGCAGATTTTGAGGCCTTTTGGGGCCTAACGTCTCACTTCTAAGGCCTAGCGTTCCATGATGGGGCAGCCTAACGTCACCCTAGGAGGGACATGACATCATCCCTAAAGGAAAATTAAGGTTTTGAATTGTTAATTGTATGTAAAATTAAATTTTTGATGTAAACTGGTCATGTTGGCCTTTTTTGACCTAAAATGTAATTAAAGGTCATTCATATTGTATAAATAGAGTTAAAACTCTCATTTTTTTATCATCTTTGAGTCACACAAGTGTGAGGTCTAAAATTCGACCTCTTTTAAGGCTTATTGGTTGAAATTAAGTGGTGTGCAACTCTTGGAGGGGGTTATTTTTGGTGTATTTTTGCATTTTCATGGTGGAAAGTCTTCAACTAGGGTTTGTGGCTAGATTATTCTTGATGAAGTAAGTAGAAATCTGCAATCCTTCTTTATTTTGAATGGTTACGGTGAATTTACTTGTTCGTTTATAAGATTATGAAATTGCTAGTGTGAAACCCTAGGAGAAAAGCACATGTTATTGTCCTTTCCTTTATAACTCTTCACCTACTTGATTTTGCTAGAGAACACCTCCCTACCTTTGTAGCACTCTAGTATCATTGCTTCATTAAGCTTCATACATTTATTTCAAGTTTGATCTAAAGAAGAAGGAAATCGTTAGGACCTAGAGTTACCTACTTTCTAGCATCCTTTCCTTCTAGGGTTTTAGATATTGAGGCCTTAGGTTACTAACACCTCAATCATCTTCCCTTTCCTTTAGCTCATCTATTATCATTTGTTGTGTCCCTCTAAGAATTGTCGTTGCAACTTTGACTCCATTTACCCTAAAAGGCACTAGTTCATACCTTGCAAGTGATTGATTGACTAAAACAACTCTTAAACCATCTACCTTAACACCTTTACTAACTATTACTAACTTTAGATTAGACTAACTTACTAACTAATTTGTTTTTGTTGCAAAATATTGCTACAACCATCTATAACAACAACAAATTCATCTTAAAAGCAAGATTTAAAGCTGATTATACATTGTCATCATTGCTTCTGACAATTACTATCATTTTGTCAAGTTTATGTTATCATTTCTTGTCATTTTTTAAGCTTTATTGATGGAAAATTGTGAAGCTATTTCTAAGTATATATTGTTGTTATAAATACTTGTATTGCTTCAACTTTTATATCAACTTGTTCATTTTATCAAAATTTTATGGTTTTATGAAGCACTAACATCATATGGTACTTGCAAATAACATATTTTTTTGTTGTCTTGTTCTGGGCAGGTACACTTAAATATTACTTTGCTTCATCTCTTTAAAACCCTTGGAACTTTTGATCAGAGTGACCTGCAAGAGGGTTGGGACTTTCTTGATACTTTTTCCTTAGTCTTCTCAAACTCCCAGGTCACTAGGGACATCTCCACTGGGGTACCACTCCTAAATTGAAAGAGGTGTCTTGTTAAGGTGACAGTGATAAGACATCCTCCTTGTTACGCCAATTTATCCTTCACTTGCCTTTAGCTTTGGGCAAGTAAAAATTGTGTGATAACAAGTACAATGCCATAAGTTGTCATCATAAAACAATTTTCATTACGAAGGGAAATATTTGACTCCTTGCACATGATTAATGTTTTTTCCAGATTGGCTAATGCTTCATCAAATTCATCACCATATGTTGTAAAATCATCCATATATATTTCCACGCAGTCATGAACGAGATCATAGAATGTACCTATAACAACTCGTTGAAAGGTGGCAGAGGCGTTGCATAACCTGAATGGTAAAACACGGTAGGCGGATGTCCCCCAAGGACAGGTGAACGTTGTTTTCTCTTGGTCTTCAGGGGTGATTTGGATCTAGTTGTATCCACTGAAACTGTCGAGGAAAGAAAAATATTTATTTCCTGTTAGTGTGTCCAAGATCTGGTCATTAAATAATAATGCAAAATGATCTTTATGTGTTGCTTTATTCAATTCTCGATAATCTACACAAATTCTCCATTTACCATTTTTATTTGGTACCATGACAAGAGAGGTGACCCACTAGCTATTAGAAATGGGATATATGAAGTTAGTTGTAAGCAATTTTTGTAGCTCTTTTTTGACAGTGTCTTTCATTGTCGGGTTCATCCGACGCTAAGGTTGACAAATGGGTCTAACTCCTTCCTTAATATATATATGATGTGTACACAGGTTAGGGTGGATCCCCTTCATGTTAGAGTAATCCTAGGCAAATATATCATTGTGTTTTTGCAACACTTGAACCAATAACTCTTTTTGTTGTTCGGTTCTAGTCCTTGGTTGATTTTCAAGGTTTTCCCTAGGCTAATTTCTATGGTTTCTATGAGGGATCCTTGGCCTTTTTCTTTTACAGGTTCGTGTTCAATGGGTGAGATGCTTGTGGAGGTTAAAAAAAGTATAGTTTTTGGTGTCATAATATGCTCAAGGAGATGTGTGTTTTCTGAGGAAGAGGTGGAGGCTATAAATTCATTGATTTCATCGTCCTCTATTTTATCCCTTATGGCTAAGTATTGATCTATGGATAGGACTTGATGGGATTCCCCCTCTTCATCACTTTCTTCTCCATCAACCCAAAGTGGTGTTTCTAAGTTTATGTTGGGTTTAGTAGGAGGGTAGAGAGTTAATTGTTTGGTGGATGTCTTGTGGGAAATAGTCATGTTTTATGTTAGGAAATTGTTGTAGGTATTGGTAGTGGCCAACCACAGTCTTCCTAGGATTAGAGGATACCTTCCCAGAGATGTTTTAGGTTGTAGGACCATGAAGTTAGTGGGATATTTCCATGAATCCATAGAGATCACTACATCTTCTATAATGCATGTTGGTTTAATGGTGGATCTATTAGTGAGTTGAAGTACACTGGGGGTTCCCCAAAGGCCAGTATGTCCTAAGGCTTACATGGTATCATGTGTTACTAATAAGTGTATTGTTGATTTTCACATTAACAATTGGACTGTCAGGGTTAGAGTATTTAGTCGTGAGAACACCCCACATCATTAGGTCTGGTAGTTTTCCCATGACATGCATGGTTTGTGGATCCTTTTGTTTCCTACTGGGCTTCCTAAAAAAAAAATTGTACCGCTTTTGAGTAAATAGGTACATCCTTAATTGCTTGAAATAGTGGTATTTTGACACACGTTTTTTAGTTCTCCTAAGAAATCAAACTCATGTTGTATAGAAGGTTTATCTTGATTTATCCTTTTAGGATAGGGTGGGTCTCGAAGTGCAGGGTGGGAATTTTCAGTTTTTTAAGGTTCCTAAGATTGCTTTTGTTCTGATTCTTCACTTGGGACATCCTCATTTAGATATTCAATGTTAATGTAAGGTTGGTCTTGGTTAGAGTCTTATGAGATCTAAGGTGAATATCATTACAGTCTAGGGAAGAGATGGAATAAGTAGGGTAGGTTGTCAGTCTGGCAGCTTGCGCTAGTTGGGTTGGCCTTCCATTATTTGGGTTAGGCATGTGTTGTGCAAGTAGTTGTGGTTGAGGAGGGGTAGACATAGATGCTTACATTTGGGGTGGGGGAAGAAGTTACATGGGTGGTTGTGTCATAAGTTGTTGGGGTCCTCCTATAGTGGGATTTCTCCATCCTTGTTTCCATGACTGATTGGGGGGAGGAGATACCCATTGTTGAGTTGGAATACCCCATGTTTGAGAAGCATATTTCATTGAAGGATTAGTTCAATATGAATTGAAATATTGAGATTTATCTTGGATTGTACCTTGAGGTTTAGGTTGCTATGGCCGCTTTTGATAGACGTAGCACCATTGTTCTAGCTCCTCATTTTTTTGATGGATGGCCTTTAGTCCGAGAAATGATGGACAAGTATGTGTAACATGGTCCTTGTTGCATATTCCAAAAACCTCAATATGATCCAATGAACATTCTCTCTTCGGATGCTTTGTTCTACACTTCGGGCAAAAGATGGCCAATACTTGTTCTATTTCTCCTACTTGTTCTTTGTTTGTAGTGTATCTAGTTGGGAGCTCAGGGAATTAAGTATATTGGTTTTAAAATCCTCTAACATGTTCCCAATTTATGCCCTCGTTACTCCACTTCTAGTATTTTTTCCTATTCTTTCCAACATATCTCTTGGCCCTTTGCTCGTTTTAGATGTCCCTATGGAATACTTACGATAAAGTTTCAAGATAATATCTTATTCTAGCTGAGAGACATCTCCCCTACCCATAAGGTTGAGGAGTTCTATACAATAGTCTCAGATTCCTCTTAAAAATAATAAACGTTGTGTTTCAGGAGCCAAGTCTCCTTACTTTTCCCTTTGTAGGTTGTAAGTGAATCTTTCAACGCAGTCTTCCATGCTCTTGTCTTCCTGCTGCATCATTTTGAAGATTTCTTCCCTTCTTTCCTTGTCTTCGCAGTAGTCTTGGTATTTGTCCAGATTTTTTTTTGTCATATGGTCCCATGAGTAGATGTTATACTTTCCTAGGCCCATGAACAATCGCAACACAACGTTCTTATATGTGGCAGGAAACAAATTCAATTTATGGGCATATGTCATATAGTCATTGCTTTTGAAAAGCACATTAAACTCGAAGAGGAAGGTATCACGATCCTCTTTAGATAGCCCATGAAAGTTTGTCAAGGCGGAATGAGGGATGCTTTTCATCTTAGTGTCCTCATCGATTTCTTTGATTGGAAATCTGAAAGTCGTGGGTTCCTCTTTGACAATCTTGTGTGCCATTTCTTTTCGAGGGTTGTCCTCTGCTTTGAAAGGTGCCTTGGGAAAAAGGAACTCTTCTAAATTATATTGTTTGTTGATCAGCTCATCTGACAATGAGATTTCGGTGTACAAAGATCCTTGCACAATCTTTGATACCTGAGGAGATGCTTCAGACTACCTTTTAGCAAGGGAGCTTGTTGTTGGCGATAAGTAATTTGGTTTATGATGCTCCTTCTCCTTTTGTGATTGATCTGCACTGTTATCTTTTTAAGAGATTTTGGAAGAGCTAATAAATCTACCTTTTTGATCTCTAGATTTGGGCATAGAAAATATTAGAAAATCATCGTACAAATTAATGAGAAGAAATCATAACAACTATTATGGGGAAATGAAGAAAAATCCACACAATTAAACAACATTATTTTTTTTTGACAATTCCCCGGAAATGGCACCAAAAATGATGGACTTTTCAATTACTTTCTAATTAACTTAGTAAACAAATGAAGATTTGTACATTTAATTATCAATTTGGGGATCATATGGAACTTACGAACTATCGTGCACAATCTATGCAAGAAGAGTGTTGTTTTGACTATCGTGTTTTATCACTTTAATGTCACAATTCAAAGATTCATAATACTTAATTAAGTCACCAAACTATGCTAAGGCTTAAGTTCATTTGTAGAAATTAAAGCGCAATTGATGGAATTGAAATCACACTTACATAAATTGAAATCACACTTGCGGGAATTAAAATCAAACTTGCAAGAATTAAAATCAAACTTGCAAGAATTAAAATCACACTTGCGATAATTGAAATCACACTTGTGAGAATTGAAACTTGTGCTATGATCTATTGGTGACTTGCTCGAGTATAATGAAGGTCTTGTATTGTTGCAACAATTAAGTAATTGCCAGAATAATTTCCCCTTTTCCTCATCTTTGCGGAGCCGAGGTTTTTATACAACACGATTGCATTTCTAAAATTATACAAACAACGGATGGACAGCCGTGAGAATCCGACTGTTCAACCAGTTACAAATATTCCTTCAAATTTTAGTGGGAATTAGGCATATGCTAACTCGATAGGTAACTGATTTCCTTAGTTGCACACTTGTCCCTTGTTGCCTTCCTCTATGAAGATTGCTTCTCAAATACCAGTTGCAGCGTTTATTGTTGTGTTGGTGAACTTTATTTGGAGTCGCAACAACGAAAAGTGTGCTTGGAGTTGCAATTGTTTGTCTAGAGTTACAACATCTACGAATGCACCTTGAGTTGCAGCAATTGGTTCATGCCCAGAATTGCAACAACTTGGTTAGTGCTCGAAACTGTGTCACTTGCAATTGCAGTAGAGGCGTTGCAACCTTTTGAGATGATGCAACCATTGTATTCTCATGTATAACAATATTAATGATTGAAAGTAATGAGTTCCTTCTAAGAACTATGCAGAAGTAATGTAATAATGGCATATGGGGTAGGATCCATACCTTCGTGATAAGTAAGGTGAACATGATAAACGAAGTATAAAAAATGAAAGTGATTAACAAAAAATGGTAAGCAAAAAGGTATAGACAGGTGCTGAAAGTATGTCATTTTAGGTGATCGTCAAGGCCAACAAAAGATATTACTTTTTGTAATACATCTAGATGCTAGATATATTTCCATATAGAAGACCTAGCTAGTTGGTGGAGGATTTTGAGATGAATTCAATACCCCTCTTTGATTGAATAGGAACAAATGGTTGGTTCCCTTCCTCTACTAGGTGCATCTCCTTGCAAAAGGGAGAACACAAGTTGAACTTGCATTGAAATATGAGAAGGTAGAGATAATTGTTTCCATCCTTGTTGCATTCCTGAATTGGAAGAGTCCCAGTTTGTGAAATCAAATAAGGTGTGAATACCACAATTAGAAGTCATTCTTTGACATTGGATATATTATAATGACTTGTAAAGGAGATCTTCCTAGAATTCAATCTTTCCACATATTGATTGATCATCCATTTCCTAGAGCCCATTATAGATGGTTTTTAATTATAAATGCTAAAGCTTTGCATAATTTCCATATCAAGGATCCTTTGATCTACATATTTAGGTAGTCTAGACTTCGCTCCCTTATTGTAGCAAGATATATTTTTATGTACCACTGATTTCCACCACACTTTGTTTTCAATAACTAATCTCTAGAGGATTTTATCCCCCAAAACAAGATTCATTGGTTTGGGATCTTTAATCACAAGGCCATCATTTTTTTGAAATGCTCTCACAGTTTCCCATTTCACCAAATGGTATTTTTTGTTATTGGACTTACCCCCCCCTGCCAGAGGAACTTTTGAATTTATGTTCTAATCTGATTCATAATTCCCACAGGTGCTAATGTGGTGGAGCTTAATTGGCAAAGCCAATAGCACATAATTGATCAATGCTACTCTACTTGTTGGATTAAGTCATTGTGATCCCCAATTTTGAATCTTAATTTCGATTTTTTGGGTAATATGCAACAAGTCACCAGATTTACGATATCCAAAATAAATGGACATACCTAAATATTTAAATGAAGTCGTCTTGTTTATGTAAGAGAATTCCAAAATTCTAGATATATTGATCATTAGAAGAGTGGAAGTGTTTTAACAAAATATGTGACTCTTGGCTTTGTTAATTTTTCCTCCATAAGCATTCATCAAGGAATCTACGATACGCTTGAATCTTTCATCTATTATGACAGAGGCTCCTCCCATAAGCAAAGTGTCATCTATGAATTGAGAATGGTTGATTTCCTTAACCCTCAAACAATAAGGATGCCTTCTGGATTTCTATCTAACCTTTCTCGTTCCAACTTTATGTTGCGGTATCAACCATTAAAATGTATAATAAAGGTGACAAGGGACACCCTTGACAAAGTCCCCTTTTGCTTTGGAATAATCTAGTGGGCTTGCCATTGACAAGAGGAGTGATCCAAAGACTACTAATGCATTCTCTTATCCAACCAATTACATGCTTTAAGAGGAGACTGGGTAAGATATTCTTTATCTTGTTGGAAAAAATCTTGGTCATCATTTTGTAGGAAGAATTGTTGAGACATATGGGCCTAAATATTGAGAAAATTGGGGTTCTATCTTCTTTGGGGATCAGATCTATGAAAGAGGAATTTGTGGCACTGACTATTTTTGGTTTTCACCTAATCCAATTAAACATGCAACATAGGTAATATTTAATAATGTACCAGCATACCTTAAAAAAGTGAATAGATAATTCATTAGGGCTTGGAACTTTGTCAAGACTCATGTTCCATTCCCTAAATAGCCTCAACAACCTCTTCCTTTTGTATCTATTTTCCAATCTCTAGGATATCTACCTCACTTACCATACATGGGACATCTTGGATCACGTCTTCTACAACAATAGGATCAACTTTTCCTCTATGGTGTATAGTTCTTTGAAGTGGTTGAAAGCCTCCTCTTTGATGGAGTCAAAATTTGTCAAAGGCATCCCATCTACCTTTACTATTTCTTTGACATTATTCTTTAGTCTACTACCCTTCACTGTGGAAAAATGTGGTGGTTTTATCACTATATTGAAACCACAAGCTTCTTGATTTCAAATGTCAGTGCTCCTCTTATTTTCAGTAGGCTTGGTGGTATTTGTTGCTTAGCTCCCGCTCCTCAAGAATGTTTTTATAATTGATTTCGTTGTCTTCCATTGATGTTTGTAGCCTTCCTAATTGTTCTTGTATGTCTGATTTCTCCCTACTAAGGGATCGATATGAGACTTTTTCCCATGATTTCAACTCTTCTTTTACTAACCTTAGTTTGGATTCCTAGATGGAGGAGGGGGAACCTCGAATCCTTTACTATGATGCTCACTAGATAATTCCCAAAGCAAATTCCTCTTGAAGCCAAAGAAGGTTGAAATGAAAAGGGATGGGCCTCAGATTTTCAAGGATTTGGAAGACAAGGGAAATGGGTTTGTGATCAGAAGCTCCTAAAGGGATAATGTGGAAAATGATAAGTGCACTCTCAAGAAGGAAATCACTATGTATTAAAATGTGGTTCAATGTTACAACTATATGCCTTGGGCCCACTCAAGGATTGGTCTTGTTATCCCCATTTTGTGGATAACTAAGGAGATTATGTCTTGAGGCCCTCAGGTTGCAGATATGGAGTGTCTAGAGACTACATGACCAACAATATCCTTTTACATAGCTAGAGACCCGCATCACCACCACATGACCCAACACTTGGTCATCATCCACACTAGCTTGCCACCACAGGTCACTTGGGTCTTGCTCCATGCGATACAAGTTAGGTATGATGCTAAGTATCATTTTAATAATTGAGGCATTCTAGCTTGTGTATCAGAGGTTATTTTTTATTATGAGACATTTGCTTTGGAAACTGTGCCTTTTACCTTGCTTAAATGTTGGTGGTTGGCTTGGGGCACTCAAGTAGATGGTCACCCTTAGGATGGGGCATTTCTGGGAGCTTCCTTTGATGAGTCATCGTGCCACTCCCGACCATACTTACCACTTTCCATCATTATTTCCCCTCATGACATCATCTCTTGGGATTTTGGGGTAGTCTGGCCTTAGAAGGGACCATTCCTCATTTCATGGGAAGAAGGGGTTGAAGACCCATAGGGGAGTTAGCTGGCAAAAGATAAAATCCTAATGAAAGAACCTTCCAGATGCTTCACCCAGGGGATCTCGAGAAAGCAATGAAAAGCTTCTCTGCAGGAAAATAAGGACCCCATGAAAAGAATAAATAAAGACGCTTAAAGGATCAGTTGAGGATAGGGGGTCTCATCACAAGCCAACATATCACGTCCATGGGTATCTAACGATATGACATTGCCATTTCTGGCCATCACACCAGGGTAATGACTCTCAGTTGCATGGCTAAAGGAAAGGGGGTCTCATCATGAGCTAGCCTTCTCATTTTCGTGAAAGTACTTGTGGGTGACACTGTCGATATTTGGTCACCATGCCAAGGCAGTGGCCTCCAACTCACCCTATGTTATATTGAAAGAAAATACAAAGAAAGAAAGATAAAAGGCAATTGATGGGCTTCGAAAAAATGCATTATGGACGAAGGTGTGGCACACCCTCCACAAAGGCACCCATAAATGAGATATTATGGACCCTTTCATATCATGAACCCCATGCCCATTGAGTTCTTCCCCCATCCATTCCATTTCATTCACATGACTCCCCAACCATCCATTCCATTTCATTCACGTGAACCCCATACCCATTGAGTTCTTCCCCCATCCATTCCATTTCATTCACATTGAGTTTTTCCTAGACTTAGGGGTTTGATCCATTGAAATGAAGTACCATGCCAACCCTCCCACAACCAAACTTGGAAAAACGTCTAGTTTCTTAGGCACGTGTTTGTATGATGTAGCCCTGGTATACATGATTTGATGGCTCTTTTATTGAATTGATATACTCATCATGATGCTTTGACTTGAGATCCTTGGAGGGCGTATCCATTTGTCTTGCAGGTACCGGTTGGTGGTCGGTTTTGGAAGAACAAGCCTAGCTTGGGATTCCATGAGGGTAAGCAACCCATAGGATGGATGACATAGGGCCACATGCCAGCCGACAGAGATATGATTTTGGAGGCCTAGGAGATAGCTGGATGGTCATAGCCCACCCTTTGCATGCCAAACGACTTGAAAGGGGGAAAATGTCACTCCCTAGGGGCTTGGCGTCACATTTGAGGGTCATATGGTGGTTGATGATGAATCAGAGCATGACACATGGGATTTTGAGGTGGAGAGGCTTCAGATGATTTCCACATGTCCTTTGGTGGCCCTACTTTGCAGCCAAACTCCAACGACTTGCTCAATTTTCCAACACGTCCTCCTTCAAGGGATGACGTCGCCTTTGTTTTAGGGTTCTCAATGTGTAAAATGGTGTTAAATTGTTTTAAAGGGGCAAGACAAGTGTTATCCCTTTGTCTTGTGTTTTACCCTAATATTATGGACAATTGTGGACAAATTATGTTTAGGAGGATTATATAAATTCAGATCACCTCATTTCATTTTGACACAAGACATAACTCTCCATTGTGAGAGGCTCTTGGACTGAAATTTTCACTCTCTTTGTATAGTTCTCTCTCTTGTGCTTTTGTTTATGGCTATGTCTTGGTTATGGTTGATGGAGATGGTGCACTAGCCTTGGAAGGCTTCCTTCATTTCTTTTTTGGTGGTTAGTCTAGATTTTATTCCCTTTTAATGCTTGAAGGTGCCATTTATTTCATTGTATTATCACTTGTACAAGTTAAGGGTTTTGTTTGCTTGAGCCAAGTAGGGAGTATAAGGGCATACACCCCTACTTGTGTTTCCACCATTTTATTGCTAAGGGAATATTGCTTCATAAGGGTTTACTAAGAGGAGTATAATTGCATACACCCTCCTAGTTAAAACCCTAGCTAAGAAAATCTTGCCTTGGGGAGTAAAAGGGATTACACCCCCGATGAAGTAGCCTATCTAGCTTCTTCATATTCTCTTGACTCCATTAAACCCTTTCTTAAAGGCACTATTCATTTACTTATTGCATGGGAGAAATAAATTGTTGCCTTGGTAAACGTACAAATTTCAAGTTTTGAAGTTGTCTCTTTTGGATAATGATCTTGATGCCTCGGGGATTCTTCCTCCCTTAGGGTGTCCTATTTATCCCACAAATTCTTATTGTTGTAGTAAAACTAACCTACAACCATTAGGATTTCTTTAAACTCTAACCCTAACTGTTAATATCTCACAAACTAACCCTAGACTAACCCTCTAACTTTGTTAGTTTAACCTACTAACCTAGGTGCATCTATTGGGATAGATTTTGGTACTTTTTGACGGTCAGATTTGTTGTTGTACTTCATTGAATGATACATCCATAAGGTTGATACACTGCTACAAAAATTTACTTTTATGACAACCATCTTTATCCAGTCTTGAAGTGTTATTTTCAGTCCACATTGGTTACTAGTTTTATTGTTGACATTGCTAACTAATATAGACCTTTTACTTGTTGATTTGGATGTAATCTATTGTTGATTTACTAACTTGTATGTTGTTGTATTTTAGGGACTGTTATCCCCTATCCTAGGGATAACTAAGGAGATCATGTCTCAAGGCCCACAAGTCCAAGACATGGAGTGTCGAGAGCCAGATGACTTGAGCTTGGCCCTAAAGGGCCCATATTTTCTTTAGTGCATCCCATCTATCAGTGACAACAACATCCATCCCACCAGCCTTGTCCTGAAGTAGCAGTGGGTCTTGCTCCATGAGGTAATGAGTCTGGGTATCATGGTATGTGTCACTATGATTTTATAAGCATTTGAATATGTTGCATTAAACTCTCATTTATTTCATAATGTATGCTTGGAAATTATGCTCTTTAACTTGTTCATACCTGGGGGAGTGACAAAATACCCTAGTAAGTTGGTTCCCTTTAGGATGAGTTGCCACTAGGTGGTTCTATGAAAGGTCATTGTCCATGCCTTCCATACTTACCATTTTTCATCATTATCCCTCTCATCTTCCCCCACATTGGTTCAGGCACTGGGTTTTCTAGACTAGGAAGGGTTGTACCTTGCCTTGTGGGAAGAAGGGGCTAAAGGCCTAGAGGGTAAAAGTAGTTGGAAAGAGTTAAAAGCCAAAATAAAACCTTTGAGATGATTCACCTAGGGATTCCTGAGAAAGAAATAAAAGGATTCTCGATAAGAAAAGGGGACCCATAAGATAAAATAAAACTCAAGGTCTAGTTGATATATGGGAGGTCTCATCATGAACTGACCTATTAGGTCCAAGGGCATGTAGTGGTATGACACTACCACCTATTTGGTCACCAAATCAGGGTAGTGGCTCTTGGTGGTATAGCCAAGAGAAAGGGGGTCTCATCACAAACCAACCTTCTCATTTCTGTGAAGTGCTTGTGGGTAACATTGTCACCACTAGTCACCAAGCCAGGATAGTGTCCCCCAGCTTTTCCCTTGAAAAGAAAAAACAATAAGACAAAGAATAGAAGGCATTGAATGGACTAGGAAACAATGACATCCATGACAAGGTGCAACTCACCCTCTACAGAGGCACCCACATGAAATACCTACATTTCCCTGTTGTCACTGCACCATTTCACACACTTACATGACCTAGATTGGTCTTCATCTAGGAAACACCCCAAACTTGAGGAGGATTAGCCCAATTGGACATCCTAAGACTCTCTCCAAACCTGACTTGTTAAACTGCATAACGTCTTTGAGCATTTATCTAAGTGAAGGGGGTTTTGATACACATGTTTGGGTAATTTGATTATTGGATGTGATTGACATTACAATGATCCCTATGACTTACGAGCCTATGGAGGGCGTATTTGTTGTTGTTGCAAGACTTTTCCTGGTGGATAGGTGCTTGTGGGGGAATGATTAGGTCAGACCTCCATAGGGTTAAAAGTTCAACAGATGGATGTTGTGACCCCAACCAAGGGTAGAGAGACACCAGAGGATGGCACCAGGAAGAAAGAAGGATGTTTTCCCTGAACACTCTGGAAGGCCTAGACCGACGGGGGTCTTTCTCTTCCACCGTGACGATGGCCCTTGAGGACAGTTTGGTGCTAGTTTGCACGTGTGGCAGCATTTGGGGCCTCTAGAGGCCAAGCATTTTGCATTTGAGGCCTAGCATTCCATCTTATGGGTCTAATGTCACCCTAGAAGGGCATGAAGTGAAATTAGGGTTTAATTATTGAATTTATGTAAAAACTGGATTTTTGATGTAATTTGGCCATGTCGGCCTTTTATTACCTAAAAAATAATTAAAGGTCATTGATATTGTATAAATAAGAGATAAAACTCTCATATTTTATAATCATTCACTCATCACACAAGTGGTGGTCTAAAATTCGGCCTTCTTTAAGGGTTATTGGCTGAAATTTAGTGGTGCACACTTCCTGGCGGAGGCATTTCTTGGTGTATTTTGGAAAATTTTCATGTGGAGGATCTTCAACTAGGGTTTATGCTTGATTATTCTTTGTGAAGTAAGTGGAAAATATGCATTTCTTTATTGTGAATGAATGCTTATGGCCAATTTACTTGTTTCATGTCTAAGATTATGAAATTGCTTGCTTGAAACCCTAGGAGAAAGACATATGTTACTATCACTAGGGCCTAACCTTTGTTACTTTCTAGCAATTATCTTCGGGAGTTGGATTTTTTGAGGACTTGAGATACCAACACTTTTCTCATCCTCTCCATCCCTTTGTCATAACAGTATCATTGCTATTTCTCCTCTAAGAGTTGTTACTGCCATTGTTGACTCCATTACCCTAGAAATGCACTAGTCTACCATTTACAAGTGTTGATTGATCAAACAAACACTCAAACCTTTATCCTTGAAGCTTTAACTAACAATTTCTAACCCTAAACTAGATTAAATCCTTAGATAAATTATTGTTGTTGCAAAACATTGCTACAACTATACTAATTCAAGCCAAATTGCCACATTCACCTACATAACTTACACTTACATCATCCAGAAATCACTTGTGACAATTGCCAGTCAATCTATTAAATAAGTGTTGAGTTTGCATGGTGTTTTCTTGCACTTTTGACCACTAGAATTTGTTTTTGTTGTAAAATATTGCTACAGCCATCTAACTGCAACAAATTCTCTGCAAAAGTGACCTATTTTGCTAGCTAGACATTGCCAAACTTGCTTGTGACAAGATTTTATCATTCAACTAGGTTAAAGCTATTTCTTCTTGTTATTTTCAAGCACTTTCAAGGCATAACTCTTGTGGTTGTTATAAAATATTATTTTGTGTTATAAACTGTTGCATTGCTGCAAATTCATATCAGCTATCTTACTTTTTGAAGGTTCATTGTCTTATGAAGCACTAACATCATTTTGGTACTTTGAAAGTGCTCATTTTTGCCTTGTTGTCTTGTTCTGGGCAGGTACACAATATTATTTATTTGCTTCATCTCTATAAGACATAAAGAACCCTTTGATTTGAGTGATCTATGAGAGGGGAAGGATTTCCTTGTGATTACTTTCCGTAGCCTTCTCAAACCCCCAGGTCACCGAGGACGTCTCCCCTGGGGTAGTATTGACATACTCCCAGTTATGCCAATTCTGTATCCACTTTCCTTGGGCTTTTGGGCAAGCACAAATTGTGAAATAACGGGGACAACAACCTTAACTTGCTTATCCATTACTATACTTGGTTGGAAAAATGTATTTTCTTGTGTCTTGGGCAGTTATAGGTGCACCAGAAACTGTCTCTTTACTCTGTATCCATTTACCTACCATTTTCAACCAATATTTTCTTCCATCGCTTGACCTTTTGGGGAAATTATCCTTGCACTTCCCTTCATCCCTCTCATTCCCCCTAGGGTCACCGAGATCACCTCCCTAGAGAGACCTAGTCACCTTTGAAGTGCAGGACCTACATCGAGGTGACATTGGGTGTAGGATTCCTAAGCTAAAGCACTTTCTTTGTCGTTGGGTCAGGATTTTCCCAACCTACAACTTGCACTATAACAGGTCCAAGTGTTTTTTCCTTTTCTGGGTAAAATGAAGATGAGATCCCATTCAAGAATCAGATCTTCCATTTTGTCCCTAAACTAATCGTTCACATCATAATTTCCCTTCTTCTCCTTTTGTGAAATCACTACATTGAAATCACCAAAAACAATACTATTATGATCTTATGTCCTGCTCCTTTATCTATATTAAGGTTTTCCATAATTCCATTTTCTCTCAATACTATGTAGGGGCATAAACATTGAAGATTCTAGTTTGTTTTCCAGAACTCTTTGTTCACCAAGATGACCAAAATCCAATGTTGAGTGGAATGATGGGAAGATACGTCAAATAAATGTGAATCCTAGAGAGTGTTTAGACCCTTGAACATTCCCTTGAGCGCTTACTGCTATACCAACACTTATCTTCCAACATTTTCTACGTATTTCAATCATTTATTTTTCCTCCATTTTAGTCTCCTAGATAAGGAGGATAGAAGGCTTTTCCATTTTGATGAGATCTTTCATAGCTTCTAATTTGCTTCTACTACCTAAACCTCCACAATTCTAGGAGACAACTATCATTTTTTACTTAAAATGAAGTTTGTGAAGCACTGACAAATAGATCCACCAACTTTTGCATTCCAGGACTTCTAGCAAAGGATTTTGACTCTAGATTTGAAAGAGTTTTAAATAGAAGTATGTAACCCTAGTTTATTTTATTTCACAGTGATTTCTTCTCTTTTGTCTTTTGGAAATTTTCTTCCAAGTTTTTTGGGAAAATGTTCTTCTTTTGGCTCCTCTTCCTCTTCTCTTTGCAACTATTTAGCTTTCTTCCTAGTGACCATCCCATTAGAAGTAGAGACAACCTTTACATGAGAAGAAATTGTTTCTACGATAGGTACCAATGTCAGTGATGGAGGATCGATTGTTCTAGAGCTTGGATTGATTTCTTATAAGATGGGTTAAGACGATACTACAATAGAGCTAGGTTGACATGGAGCGGTAGATTCATATTGGGGTTGAGATGGTGGTTCAAGAGACAGATTGGGATCTTTTTTAGAGTGAGATACAAATTTATTTTATGGAGGGGCTACAGGTCTGGAGGCTTTGGATGATGAGGGTCCAGATGAACCAACCACTCTAAATCATTTTTTAGCTTGCTAGTTGGCTTATTTTTATGCAGGAGGTTGTTGAGGAGATGAATGTTTACAATATTTTGTAAAATGTCCATATTTCTGATAGGCCTTACATTTTAAGGGAAGTTGTTCATAGTCAAGTTTTTGGGTGTGAGTCCAACCATTAAGGGTTAAGTTAACGACCTTAGGAAGTCCCTTCTTGGTCCACTGCCACACAGATCCTAGAGCAGGTGAACATTCCTGATTTAGACTTATATTTATCAATGTACCTACCTAATGAATTTCCAATAGTGGCTAAGTCTTCATCACTATAGCATTGAAGAGGAAAACGTGGTAAATGGATCTAAACTAGCACGAATAAGGGAAAATCTACCTTTGGATCAAAGTCAAGTGTCCATTTTTTCGAATACATACCTATTAGGCCCATGAAGTAGGAGCCATTTATGAAGGTTAGATCTACATCATCCTTTTTTTCAAAGAGAAATGAAAAATAGCCTCGCCCATGTAAATAATGAAACAATTTGTCTTGGATTAGAGGCTTCCAGTTCTTTGAAACCCATTGATCCCACACTCTCGGAGAAGACCATATGTCGGTGAACTTACCTATGAGGCTATGCTCAGTTAGGGCTAGGGATTTGTGATAGAAAGTTGCATAAGGAGGCTTCACTTCAGGAATGTTGACTACACACTTGACAAAATGGGAGGGCACATGAGGGGCTTTGGAAGGCTTTTGAATGGAGTCGGCAAGGGCCAAGAAGGTGGTTGCATTAAAAGAAGGGGGCATAGGAGGAGTGCATCTCCCCCCACCATTTCCATGTCCAATATGGATGAATCAATAAGGAGACAATAGGTTAGTAGTGAGGGCTAGGGTTAGGGATGTATATCACTACATTTTGTGAGACTAATTTTTTAATTAAACTCAAGTCTTTCATGAGCAAAACAAAACATGCCCTTTTATTTCATGAATATAGGTGCACATAAATTTAATAAAATCAAACAGTTGTGAAATACACAACCCATACCACGTCTGTCATACTCTACCATTCATAGCCACCAACAATACATCCCTAATGCTCAAATGGTATCCCTAATTGTGGCATAGGTCCCTTCGTTGAGACTAATCTTTTATATGTCAAATGTCATGGTAGAATGTTAAAACTCATAAAATGTGTCAACCATGGCATGAATCATTACACCTCCTAGGAAGTCAAATCAAAATGCCTAGAAAATTTCTAGTAAAACTCTATTCATCTTCCCAACTCTAGTAAATCGAGCTAGCTAATGCCCCCACCCCCCCCTCCCTATCATTTACAAAATCCCCAAGGCTTCTCACGAATCTAGAGTAGCTAGTATATAACTAGTGATCACGTGATAGTTTGTCCCCAACTCATATTATGGTACCTTTATTGAGATCCTTCAAGGGTAGGGCTCTCATGAAGTCTATCACTGAATGTATCTAGGGAGAATAATATGGGGTACCTAGGAAGCTACCTAAAGGGGATAATGAATGTAATGTGGCCATAATCATGAAAATAAAGAAGTAAGGAGTAATTGATTGTGTTAGCCTACCCTAAGGGTCTTTCTCTACATTCTTGTGTCTATTGTGTGGATGCATTTGGATTATTCCAAATTTTAAGGGTTATATCTTGTTTGTGATTCAATTTCAATGATTAAGGATCACTAGATTGAACCAACCCTTTGACCCATAGAGAGACAATCCTATCAAGCTCTTGCTCACATCACAACAAAAATACATCAAGTCATAACATGTGTCAAATCACCAATCAAACGTATCAAATCATTGTCACCACATGACTATCATATGGCTATAATCTATATACACATATCCAATGTAACTAACATCAACATCCTATATTGAATCATAAAATATGTCGTCCAAACATGAACACTCATTTGGTCACCATATGGACATCTTGCTCATAATCAACTTTATTACAACAAGCTGATCGTACATGTTCTATACATTAAGATTCGATCATCATGAATATCATGCAACCATCGTATAAAAAATTAAAGAGATTACTTGCAACATCATGCCATCATAATATATTAACCGTATTAGTTTCGAAGGAATAATTGATATTCTTGCATGTTCATGTGTTAAATACCTATACCAGACCTGCAAATATACTTTAGAAATAACCAATAATAAACCATAACCATTCACCATAACCATGAACACAAGAAATATCCAAAACCCTTGAGGTAGGGTAACACCATATATTAATCCTTATGGAAGGATAAAACTCCTCAAGCAATCCTTTCTTGTACAATCACAATATTCTTCACTATGTTTCATTACATTGCCTACACTTCTTTATATAGCTCTCCCTATCTCCTGAGAACCTTCTAGAGAGCCTTCTCACATTTATTACATCCAACTACCATAGTGAGCCTTTATTAATATAGTGGATCTAGTCCACCTTACAGTGAATGACCACATTCTCATATATTAAATGACTTCCATTAATAACACATAACTACATTCCCATTGGGTACCTCCCTAGGTACCCCATCTTACCTCCCTAGGTATACTACATTCCATCCCCCTTCACATGTTTCGTCCTCGAAACATGAGAAGAAACCATACAATATGACCGGCTAAGCAATGTAGCCAACTGGCACCAAGTACGACCATCCATCCATCCCAATGGAAGTCGAACATGATCTCTATCTGCTACCTTTTCACCTTGATATTTCTCTGCATCATGTCGGGGTTGCCATGGGATTGTTTCTGTAGCTTGAGCTCTTCCCGTAGTGTTGATAGTCCTCCATGCACCTCTTGATCGGTTTCCTGTCTGGTGCCCTGCTGGTGCATAAATGTGTTGATGCACATGCCCTTGTCTTGATGACTTTTGCATCTATATATGATGTGGATGGCGATATACAACAAATGTAGGAATTTGTTCTTTTTTCTTCAAATCTACAACA
>ML777951.1:250452-264218 GCA_009831015.1 Picea engelmannii
TTATACTTTATGTGACATATATTCTTCTTAATTTCAAATATATTATACTTTATGTGACATATATTCTTCTTAATTTCAAATATATTAAAAGTGTTCTTTAACAATTTTATGTTTTGGTCATTTTCGTTGAAATATGACAACTTAAATCGGCATGAAATCATTGTTTTCTATCAAGTTTAAATTGCATTTATGAATGTAGAAATGGATTTCATGTGTTGAAAAACCCCTCGAACATTCAGATTATATAGAATTAACCACTCAAATATGAAAATCCAACAATTACTCGCCAAATTTTAAATAAAATTAATGAAAAATATCCTTGAAAAAAACAAAACGTAAAATAGTTCACATACAACTATATTAAACTTTTAAAAAACATAAAATACTTTAAAAATATATATTAATCTATATCTCATGACTTTCCGTGGGAATAATATGTGAAAAAATAACACTGAAAACATAAAGTTGAAAGTTTATACCATAATTTGCTTAATATAACAAATTATTAACAAGTGTTGCATGGCAGTGTAGTCCCTGTCAGGTTGAATTGAGAAAAAATGCATAGGGATGGGGGGAAAGTAGCGGAGGCAGATGTAAACTGCAGCGGAGATGTGGCAAGCAGCATGAAGGACAGGTGGTATCCATGCAGTAAATGACATGTGGTCCCTAGAGTCCCATTTATTTTTTGAAACTATATAATATATTTTGCTATGTTAAAAAATTCTGTTTATTTTGTCTCTATATGTGCCAACACAAAAAAAATTATATTCAAATTAAATAAACACAATTTCTTGACATTCAACATAGTGGAAGATAAAAATTTGCGAGGACATATATACACAAGGAAACGAAAAATAGTTTTGAAATTAAATAAACACAATTTCTTGACATTCAACATAGAGGAAAATAAAAATTTATGAGGACACATATATAAAAGGAGATAAAAAATAGTTTTATTTGAAATATATCAAAAAATAGTATTGTATGTTACATATTCCTAGAAATTTAAATGTGTTTGTCATATAGACTGGGATTGGGGCTCCCGCAGGCCATAAGAGAAATATGTACAAGAAATAGGACTGTGGAAAGAAGAAGTGGGCGACGGTACAGTGTAATACCTGAAAAGAATAAATTGAAAGGTATCAGTCTTTGGTTAGAAATTTCTATTTAAAAAAGGGGAATAATTGGATTGATAAACAAAACAGAATGTGATCAGTATAAACTTACAGTGTTGGTACATATCACCCCTTTTGCTATTTGTTTGTTGATGCCTTTTTATTGTTGTCGTTGACGACTATTGGAATTCTGGCAACTGCCTATTGCCTTTCGTCGACGATTTGCTTCAATTCTCTCTCAAGCCATTCTTCAATGTAGCTTTTCAAGGGGGCGGTATTGATCTCATTTTGAATTTTTGTGTTGAAAAGTTCATTTTCTAATTCTCTTAGATCGATAGAAAGATTACACAGAGCTTGATCAATTTGTTCATTCTGTACCGAATAGTTGACTAGCCAGTTGTCGATGTCATCTTCACCATATTCAAGGATGTTGTAAAAGTTTTCCAAAGACAACACCTTAAAAATAACAACCTATTTATCGAAGGCTTGCTTAGTTAAGGGCAAGGAGTTGATGATTAAGTTGGGGTCTTGGAAGTCATTGGTCCTTCCGACTAAGTCCAGTTTGGTCAACTTTGTGAATAATTTTTCTTTCTTTGATATGGCTTGTTCACATGACTCGACAATGAGATACAGGTTCTTAAATTTTTCTTTCCGGCATGCATTTAATTGAGTGATCCGGTTTTTGGATGGGAGATATTGTTGTCTTCTTCTCGTTTATGTCATGTTGTTGACAATGGTGCCAAAAGGAAGGACCATGTCTAAATAGAAACATTCTTCATTTTTTAATTCCGCTTACAAATGTTCGAGCAAATTATCTGCCCTCGTTCCAAGTGAAGACATGGTTTGTGATGTTTTCCACGACTCAGCAATCAGTTCCATTATTTTCTTTATATTATTCTCCACATATCCTCTACACGATGCGAGGAGACCGGAGGATCCTTTTAACTTGGTTGCAGGGGTGGTAGACATGGCTATTGCCAAAGGAATGGCAAGCAATGGCATAGGAATCAAAGCTTCCTCCAATTCCTTGACCCGGTCCTTCAGTCTGGAATTCTCGACCTCAATGCCTCCAATGGAATCATCAAGAGCATTTGTGGTCGCTATGTGAAGTCGACAGATTTGGGTCAGCCGCATGTTCACAAGGTTAACCTCTGAACGAAATTTTCCTTTCTTATTTTTTACATCTTTTTTTCAATAATTATTTTTTTAGACTCGTTGTCAAAAACAACGCTCTCGAACACGAATGATTCATCTTCGTCAAAATTTTCGGTATCAGCTATGTCCATTGGACGACTATGCTCGATCGCATCTCTGGGCTGATCAAGTTTCATGTTCCCACTCTCAATTTCGGGCTCTTTCGCTTGTCCCACAATTTTTTTCCTCTTCTTTCTAGGGGAAGCTTGTGAGAACTATCAATTTTAGGGTGAGGAGGGTCGTTAAATCCTCCTCTGTTTGAAGAATTTTGAGTTGCTTTGTTGTTGTGATGGGTCGTTGGAGCGATGCTCCGAGATGTCGTACTTTTGGGAGTGTTATCTGTTGATTGAGCACTCTTCTCATCGGGTCCTTTTCCTTGTTGCTTGTACAATTCAATGGTGCTTTGCAGTGTGTCTAGGTTGTCGGCATCAGAAGCATGAGCGTTGTCGTCACTGTCTCTATTTTTGGTTAGGTGTTTTTTGAAAAAATAATTATCGAAGCCAAGTGTTTGTAAATGTTCTAAAAAAAAATTATTTGGGTCGAACCCTCTTATGCTTTCAACATATCTTAGGTTCAAGTTGTTGAAATGGGCTGCGAATTCGTCAATTTTGTTGACGTTCCTCAACACGAAGTCCCCGACTTTCCAAGGAAGAGGAATGAACCATTTTTTTATTCTTTTCTTGGAATAAATGCAACCAGTAGTTGTATTGCCTTGTTATTTCTGTAACAAACATTTTTTTCTGTAATGTGACATGGAAGGAAAACAGGTTTTTCCTTGGAGCCAAAAATTCTTATCACAATGTAATTATACATATGTTCATGTGCCCCCTTTCTGTCCAAAAACTCAGTTGCCCAGTCAGATATGCGGGGAGTATCTTCTCCTGACAAAAAAACTTTGAAAACAAACACAAAGTCATTATAAACCTCATAAAAACAATGGTTGGCCTTGTGCTTCCATAATCCCTGGTACCAGAACATTACTGGGTCGAATTCCCAATTTACCTTCTTGGATAGAGACAGTGTTGGAAACTGGCAGCAATGCGTTATCGCAAAAACCAAGTAGGATGACATATAAAATTTCTTCTCATTTTTTAAGCTTGACAATTGGGAACATATTTCATGGGAAATTAGCTTGCCCCAATCAAAAATGGCTTGTTCCTTGAATGTGAATTAAAAAATATAAAGAGCCATGTGGGAAATAGTTGTTGTGGATTCATGACCCGTTATTCTTGTAAACAGTCGGGCAATTTCCTAGAATGGATTTCTAAATGAACTAACCTGCAAGTTTGTGATATCTTCAGGAACTGCCATCGGGTCTTCCAGGAACTCAGGCAAGAGGTCCAACCTGTTATTATGCTTTCTAAGGAACTGCTTGTAATCTTCTCCTTTGAACGTCAATGTTGGCTCCGACAATCTTAACATCTGGCGGAAGACCTAAGGTGACAAAGAAACAAAAGAGTGGTCCCGCAGTGGAATAATTCTTTGGCCTGAAATATATTTATCGACGCACCAAGAGATCGGCTCCTTACAGTCAAAAACTTCAGGGACACAGCCTGCATGAGCAATCCTAGAGGTCCAAATTACTTCGTTCTAGGCGGCAGGGGATGAGTAATAAAAATATGCTCTGGACCACTGGAATTTATGGTCCTTGCGCCCAAATATTTTCACTATATCTCCATAGAATTGTTGTCGAGATGATGCCATAGGTTTATTAGAATGTTTGTTTGCTCCAAATGATGGTTGAAATGAACAGTTGAAGGCGATAATATAAACCTCCGCAAATGTTGGTTCAATGCCTATGAATGGGAAAGTTCCTCGAGCCTTTCGCTCATTAACGACAATCTCTATGGGTGTTGCATGATGAGTTGTTAGCAGCAAAGCTTACTTATTGCATATTTATAAGTGCGAAGGTGGCGGGTACGACGAAGAGCAATTAAGGATTGGAGGTTTTGTGAACGTGCCAACCCAACGACGTGCGAACGACATCCCATGAATCAGGATAATATAACCCTTCACAAATCTTGGTTTAATGTGTATTGATAGCAGGTCTCCTCGAGCCTTTCGTTCATCAATAACAATCTATACGGTTCATGCACGATGAGTTGTTACAATTAAAGCTTACTAATTGCATATCTAGAAAGAAGACATATATATATATATATAAACATTTTTTGGTTATAGACAAGTGCGAATGTGACGGAGACGGGGAAGAGCAAGCAAGGAATGACAAGGTATGGAAAGCAATCGGACGGGATTCAAAATAGGGTTATGGGGGATACTCAGGAGAGGTGAGTGTCCGACAGTCAAGTTTAATGTCTCAGAATTTTTTACTGCAAAACATGTAAAACAGAAGAGAGCATGATGGGGTAGTGCAACGGTTGGTTTGTATATTTTTGGAATTCCGGGAAAGTGGCTAAGTATCGAATAGGGAAACGGTCGGTTGGACTCGTTTTCAGAATTAATGATTGAATATTTCGTGAATGGGTCAACCCGACGATGCGCAAATGACATTCCATGATGTTTGAAATTAACACTCAGAAGAGATAATATAACCATCCATAAATTTTGGTTTTATGCGTATTAATGGGAGATCTCCTCAAATCCTAGTTTAGCATTAATGCTTGCTAATTGCATACTTAGAAATAAGAACTTATATATACACACACACATAATCTATATATACAATATTTTTTATTATAAATAAGACTCTTTTATATATACATAAGAATGAACAATGGTTGAACGAGCTTCAAAGTAGGGCAATCTTGAACCCGCCTGCCTGATAAGCCACAAGCGAAAAAGTTGGTAAGTATTTGTAATAGATATCCTACCTGGAAGGATATTTTTTGCATGTTTTTGTACAAGTTGTTTAGGAACAGTTAATATGACAGTCTCCTCCAGGCATAGTGAGTTGTTAGCATTAAACCTTAGTTATTGCATACTTGGAAAGAAGTGCAAAGGTCACGGGCACAAGAAACAACGATTAGGAATTGGATATTTCTTGAACCCGCCAACCCGACGATCCGCAAAAGAAATTCAAAGAAAAGGTGAAGTATGGAAAGTGGACGAACGAGCTTCAAAATGAGGTGACAATAGTTCCACGGGAGACGTGAGGACCCGACGGTCAAATTGAAGGTCTCAGAAGTTTTCAGTGCAGAATGTGTACCATGGAAGAGGGGATGATAGGTAGACTATAATACGAAAGACGATATGATGTGAGTCCGGTTGTAAATTTGTATTTCGCGGAAGTGAGTGTGGTGTTTGCAGGTCACGGAACAATAGGAGTGCAATCTAGAGCCCGCCTACCCAGGAATTCGCGATCGGAGAAGTGGATGGGTATGGAATGGGGAAGCAGTCGGTCGGAGTCGCGATATAAAATCATGAGTGCAAATGTGAACCCGCGAGTGCCCCAACCCGCACAGCTAGACATTTTCGGAAAAACGACTAAGTAACGAGAAAGATAAAGTACGGGGAAAAGATAAACGGGAATTTGTTTAAGTATAGAATACAAAAATGAAGGGTTAATATATTCACATCTGTAATAGATATCCCATTTCCTGGAAATATATTTTTTGCATGTCTATGGAGAAGTTATATACTTATTGCATATACTTGGAAAGAAGTTCGAAGGTGGCGAGCACAAAAAACAGAGACTAGGAATTGGAAATTGTCTGAACCCGCCAACCTGACGATCTGCGAAAGAGATTTCAAGAAATGGTCATGGAACACTAGAAGTGCACTCCGCCTGTCTGGGAACCCACAAGCAAAAGAGATGTCAAGATATGGTCATGTGTGGAAAGTGGTCAGACGGGCTTTAAAATAGAGTGACAAGGGTTCCCGAGGAGACGTAAGGCCTTGAATGTCAAATTGTATATATCAGAACATTTCAGTGCAAAATGTGTAACACGGAAGAGGGGATGATGTGGGAGTCCACAAGTAAATCTACATATCGCAGAAGCCAAAGTGTTATTTGCAGATCACAGAACATTGGAAGTGCAATTTAGAGAAAGGGGAAACTCTCGGTCGTAATCGCGATATAAAAACATTGATAAAACTGTGAACGCATGAATCTGCCAACCTGCGTAGCAAGACATTTTCGAAAAAAAAAATGTAACCAAAAAGAGAAACTACAAGGAATAAAAGAGTGGGAAAATAGAAAGGTGGAGGGCGATTTTCATAAGCGGGAATTGGTTTAAAACAAGCCCCATTGTTGCAAAACCATCATTTTCTAGTAATTGTGAGCAAATGCTTTGTTGAAGATTATATTTTATTGCAACTTGTGGGAGTAATTGTGTTCTTGATACAGTCTTCCATGACTTTAACATATTAACTTAAGTATTAAACTTCTTGCATGATGGGTTGTTAGCATTAAAGCTTAATAATTGCATGTCTAGAAACAAGAATGACGATCTTGAATTTTAATATTGTAGTTGATTTCATAGGCCCATTTGACTATAGCCACCATATTTATTTATTTTCCTTTTATTAATTTGTGAACAAGAAATTTTGTAATTTCATTAATAAAGTAAAAAATGCTCAAATAGAGGCCATGGGATGGACAACTAATAAAATGTTCCCTTTCGAACTAAAGGAATCAAGCAAGCAAAAGGGAAATAAAAAATATCTTGCCTAGCAAGGCTGGGATGAAAACAAAATTTCTATGGCGGGGTCCGGAGTGAAATAGTGTGATTTGGTCTTGCTATGTTCTATCTGCATTACGAATAGAATTGAACATTGGTTTGAAACTGTCTGAAATTCATTTTTGTTTCCATAAAATCCTGATGGATGGACACAATGCATTGTCATATAATTGTTAAATGCTCCATTTTATATCAAATTACTTAAGCAAATACAATATCGAATAACTACGAGACTATTGAACCATGCCAGTGAGAATAGGTGTTAAATTCAGAAAAGAAGAAGCAACCAAGACTCCAAGGGAAAAAATTTCATAGTAAATCCATTTAAAAAAAAAATATTGGGCATTGTATATCGAAACATAGAAATTGGACAGAGTTCTTTGGGCCAAAACATTGAACATATTTTCCATAAACACAGGCACATGATCTGCAACATGCAGGAGCCATCGAGATGCTTTTCAACATGCATACAAAACTGATTATCATGCTTTTTTTTAAAGAAATTCTTGCAGTCTTCTTCTCAGGGGATCAATGTTCGGTGCCTCGATCTCAATATCTTGCGGAAGCCCTGAGGCGACAAAGAAACAGGAGAGTGGTTCCACAGTGGAATAAATCCTTGGTTTGAAGCAGATGAACAACAATCATGTTGTAAAATTTATAGTTCTCACAAGCTTCCCATGATGAAGAAGACAAAAAATGTTGCAGGGAAAACTGAAGAGCCTGAAACTGAAAGTTAGGACACACCAAGAAACCACCTCCTCGCAATCGAAAACCTCAGGGACACAGGTTGCATGAGAAATTCCAGAAACCCAAATTAGTCCATTCTAGGTGGAAGGAGATGAATAGTAGGAATATGCCTTGCATCAGTGGAAGTTTTGGTCACCATCCCCTAAGATGTTAATTGTATATTCAAAGAACATGACAGTGGTTACGTAATTGAATATTTTTTTGTCTTGAAATATATCTTTGGGAGCATCAATAGATCATTTCCTTACAATGAAAGACTTTCGCCCAAAATGAACTAATTTGGACCTCTGGAATTCCTACTTTCGAGCTGCAAAGTGACTATTGCGTTCAGCGTCGGTTTCTTTTATGAAACCCCTTCTTTTGGTGTTGTCTGGGCCGCCATCGTCGAGCCAGGAAGTGTCGCCCATTATGGTTGATTTCAATTTGGGCACAGGAGTGGGAACAACATCTGCATTGCCATCATCCATTGTCATATCATCATCCATCAGATCATCTTCTTCCAGCTCGAAATCGATCGCATCGACCTCTGTGCCAGCCATCAATGCAGGGGGGCAAGTTGTCTAGGTAGGCATGGTTGCCTTGGAGTTATTTGGCTTGAAATAAATCTCTCGGTGCACTAAGGGACCATATCTTTTTTTGCTCCTAGGCGAAGGGAGATGAATAGTAAGAATATGCTCTGGAATACTTGAAGCTCTGGCCATCATGCCCGAAGGTGTTTACTGTATCTGGACATAACTGTTGTGGAACAGCTACCATAAGTTAATGAGAATTTTTGTTTGCTCCAGATGATGTTTGAAATGAAAATTGGGGACGAATAATATAACCCTCCGCAAATCTTGGTTTAATGTGTATCAATGGAAGATATCCTCGAGCCTTTCATTGATCAATGACAATAATCATGGTTCGTGTGTAATGAGTTGTTACCATTAAAGCTTACTGAATGCATATTTAGAAAAAAAGTGTGAAGGTGGCGGTGACAGAGAAAAGCGATTAAGAATTAGAGATTCTGTAAAGGCGCCAACCGGTCGACGCATGAAATAGATTGCATCATGCTTGAAATGAATGCTTGGAAAGGATAACACTCTTCTCTGTAAATCTTAGTTTAATTCGTATTAATGACAAATCCTCTCTGGCCTTCCGAACATTAATGACAATCTTAACGGTTCCTGCATGATGAGCTACTAGCATTAAAGCTTAATAATTGCATATCTAGAAAGAAGTACGAAGGTGGTGGGGATGGAGAAGAGCGACTAAGCATTGTACATTTTGTCCACCCGCCAATCCGCGAAATAGATTCCAAGAAATGGCCAAGTATAGAAAGCAATCGGGCGGGATTCAAAAATAGGGTCACAAGATATACTCGAGACGTGAGGGGTCGATGGTCAAATTGTATGTCACAATGATAGATTTTGTCCGTCAATTTGTATATCGTGGAATTTCGGGTGTTGGTTGTAGGCAGCGGAACAATGGAAAGGCAATGTTGAGCAAGGTTGGCCAGAAACTGGCGATGGTAATAGTGGCGAAGTATGCAATGGGAAAGCGGTTGGTTGGACTCGTGATATATATAAACATAATCGGAACAAGGAATATTGACGGGCTTGAAAACAGGGCCACAAGCTCTACTCAGGAAACATGAGGGCTCGATAGTCAAATTGTATCTACCCCAATTGTTGAATGCAAAATGCATAACACAGAACAGGAGACAGTGATGGATTTTGAGGTCAATTTGTATATTGCGGAACTTCGTGTGTTGTATATAAAAGCATGAGACATTCGGAAAAATGATACATTCAGAAAAAGGACCAAGTAAACAGAAAGCGAAAGCAAACGAGATAAAGAGAAATTTGTTTGTTATTTTGTAGATTGCGGAAGTCCAGGTGTTGTTTGCAAGCGACAGAACAATGGAAACGCAATGTTGAACCCACCTATCCAGGAACCCGCGATCCAAAAAGTTTGTTCAATATGAAACGTGGAAGCGGTCAGTCGGGTTGGTGATATAAAAGAAACATTGGAAATCTGAAGACGTGAATCCGCCAACTCCCGCACCTAGACATTTTTCGAAAAACGAGTAAGTAACCAGAAAGGG
Organism: Picea engelmannii; assembly: GCA_009831015.1. Taxonomy (NCBI): domain Eukaryota; kingdom Viridiplantae; phylum Streptophyta; class Pinopsida; order Pinales; family Pinaceae; genus Picea; species Picea engelmannii. The sequence continues at coordinate 260,235 of ML777951.1, forward strand.
AAAGCAGAGGGAAAAGAGAAAGGGGATGGCAGTTTTCGGAAGCGAAAATTGGTGTAAGAAATCTCATTGATGGTCTTAACAGTAACTATGAAGTGCATTAAACATGTGAATAGGTTCTTCAATCAAGAATAGATAAAGCGAGCCATGCTTATAGTTTCCAGGATCTGTTTGTATAAGAGACAATGATGGATTTCGAGGGTCAATTTGTATATTGCAGATATTCAAAAAAATGACCAAGTAAACAGAAAGCGAAAGAAAACGAGATAAAGGGGAATTTGTTTGCTATTTTGTAGATCGTGGAAGTCTGGGTGCTATTTGTAGGCGGTGGAACAATGGAAACGCAATGTTGAACCCGCCTATTCGGGAACCCGCGATCCAAAAAGTTTGTTCAATATGAAACGGGGAAGCGGTCGGTCGGGCTGGTGATATAAAAGTAACAGTGGAAATCTGAAGACGTGAATCCACCAACTCCCACACCTAGAGGGCAAAAAGAAAGAGGATGGCAATTTTCGAAAGCGAGAATTGGTGTAAGAAAGCCCCATTGATTGTCTTAACAGTAACTATGAAGTGCATTAAGAATGTGAACATGTTCTTCAATCAAGGAATAGATAAAGCGAGCCATGCTTATAATTTCCAGGCTCTGTTTATATAAGAGACAATGACGGATTTTGAGGGTCAATTTTTATATTGCGGAACTTCGAGTGTTGTATATAAAAGCATGAGACATTTGGAAAAAAGGACCAAGTAAATAGAAAGAGAAAGCAAACGAGATAAAGGGGATTTTGTTTTCTATTTTGTAGATCGCGGAAGTCTGGGTGTTGTTTGCAGGCGGCGAAACAATGGAAATGCAATGTTGAACCCGCCTATCCGGGAAACTGCGATCCAAAAATTTTGTTTGATATGAAACGAGGAAGCGGTCGGTCGGGCTGGTGATATAATAATAACAGTGGAAATCTGAAGACGTGAATCTGCCAACTCCCGCACCTAGACATTTTCCAAAAAACGAGTAAGTAACCAGAAAGGGAAAGCAAAGGGAAAAAAAAGGGGGATGACAATTTTCAGAAGCAGAAATTAATGTAAGAAATCCCCATTGATGGTCTTAATAGTAACTATGAAGTGCATTAAACATGTGAACAGGTTCTTCAATTAAGGAATAGATAAAGCGATCCAGGCTTATAGTTTCCAGGATTTGTTTGTATAAGAGACAATGACGAATTTTGAGGGTCAATTTGTATATTGCGGAACTTCAGGTGTTGTATTTAAAAGCATGAGACATTCGGAAAAAGGACCAAGTAAATAGAAAGTGAAAGCAAACGAGATAAAGAGGAATTTGTTCTCTATTTTGTAAATCGTGAAAGTCTGGGTGTTGTTTGCAGGCGACAGAAAAATGGAAACGCAATGTTGAACCCGTCTATCCGTAAATCCACGATCCAAAAAGTTTGTTCAATATGAAACGGGAAATCAGTCGGTCATGATGGTGATATAAAAGTAACAATGGAAATCTGAAGACGTGAATCCGCCAACTCCCGCACCTAGACATTTTTTGAAAAATGAGTAAGTAACCAAAAAGGGAAAGCAAAGGAAAAAGAGAAAGGGGATGGCAATTTTCGAAAGCGGAAATTGGTGTAAGAAAGCCCCATTGATGGTCTTAACAATAACTATGAAGTGCATTAAACATGTGAACAGGTTCTTCAATCAAGGAATAGATAAAGCGAGCCATGCTTATAGTTTCCAGGATCTGTTTGTATAAGAGAAGCGTCGAAAAGCTACAAGAAAATTAATTTTGGGATGTTTAAGTTATGGTACTGTCAGCTTCACCGCAAATATAACAACGACAAATTTGAATTTTAATGTCCTCGTTGATATTATAGTTCCATTGGACTTCGCATAGTATATATTCTTTTATTTCAAATTATTCCAAGAGATGAATTTTGCTAAGTTCATCGATCATGGAAAAGTTATAAAACGAGCCACATACTACATTTGCGCCACTGAACTTATATTAAAAGGCAAAGTATGTCCTCTATAGTCTTTAAGATCATAGAAAAACTTCCAAGATCATGAATGTATTATTAATTTTCTAGAACGAAGCATACAACCAAGAACCAAGTAAACACCAAATGTATTGAAAGTTGAGCCACAAGGCAATGCATGAACACAGAAGGCGTCAAGCAAGATCCCACAAGGTTCCATAGAGCAGTACACATCAACCTTTGCATCAAACAATTTGATATATATAAAAAACACATGTGGCATTGGTTTTCTCTTACATCTGGTATATGTTCCCACGAGAAAATAATCGGGGCCATGGGATATGAACAAAAGTCTGTCAAACACAAGATAACACAAAACCAGCAAAGCTTCACCACTGTATCGTAGGTATAACCAGACCTCAAAATGGGGAACAAGAAAGTTTTTGATTACTATTTTACCCTTAAGCAAGATCACTATGGACATTTTCTTCTAATAGTGCCATGGTCTATCACTACCAGTTTTGTTTTTAACATAAACGGGTATGGAGCTTTATTTAGATTATGGCAGAGAGGGTTGCTGAACCCTTACAGATCATCTCAGAGCTACTGCTCTGTAATACAATTTCCAGCCAGAATTCTTTTACTACCAACAATCCAAGTTTTACTACTAGAAGTTCAATACAGCTAAAAGAAGGACTGTGGCTGTCTAAACAGTATCCTGGGCTGGGGCTCCTTTCAAAACTGAGGCGGATTGTTGCGCCATTAGCGATTTCCTTTTTTTCCAGTACTGGTGGCCGCTTCTCCTGATGCTTCAGAGATCTTGCTGAATGTCGTGGTTAAATCCTCCACTTTCTGCTCCAGGTTGCAGAGGCACTTTCCTAAGTCTCCCATGAGATTGGCTACGTCTTTCAAGCCAACGTGTATTTCGTCTGAGATTTCATCTTTGAGATCCTCCATTTCAAACTTCAGAGTTTCCCATTTTCGCTGATTGGTGGAGGCCCTTATGCTTTCCAGTTCAGCTCTAATCAAGTCTATTCATTCTTTTGGCGTGAGGGGGGTTTTAGAGCCCGATTCCATGACTCCTATGCTCAAAACATTCGCTGCTACTTGCTTCCTGCGATCTGCTCGTCCGTCTTCTTGTGTTGAACGAGTGTCATTTAACAGCAAGCGCTCCTGTCCTGGCTCGTGTTCTTCACGAGTGGAATGAGATTCCATATCTCTGCATTTAGATCTTGTTCGTCCGACTGGAGGAATGAGCTATCGTCCTTCCTGTCTGATGCCAGGTTGATTTGAAAGAACTCGTTTGAAAAGCCTTTTCATTTAGGGGATCGGGTGATGGGAAATTTCCCCATTGATTTTCAGTTGTCCTTTGATTTGCAGTGATCCTTGATTCGCCTCTTTATCCACGTCTCCATTCAACGTCCTGAGCACATGATAGACTTTGTACTCATTCAACTTCTCCAAGAGGATTAGTATCTTTTTATACAACTGAGCCAGCCTCATATCCTTTGGCGGTTTATTGAGGTTAATGGCATCCACTACTTGTTTAGAGTCCCCCACAATCTTTACTTCTTTAATGCCCAGCTTGAGAACTTGGTTTAGCCCTTGCCAGAGTGCTAAGAATTCAGCCTGATTGTTAGAGGCCAAGCCTAGGCCCCAGCCAAAGGATAATTTGATTGATCCATTAGGTTCGAGTAGAATTCCTCCTCCCCCTGCCCTGCCAGGGTTTCCTTTCGAAGCTCCATCAAAGAGGAGCCACCAATCGTCTAGCATCGACCTCCATTTCATGAATTCTTGTTCCGGCAAACGAATCTCCCATTTTCTGATTCTTGGAGGCATGGACTGGTTGTTATTCTGATGCGCTGGTCTGAAATCCTTGAGCCAGTTCTCTTCTTCCTCAGTTATCATGGCAGAGTTCTGGATAGAAGGCTTCGCATTTATGGCTTCTGAAATCATGGTCTGAACTTTAATGGCTACCTGAGCTGGCGATCTTCTTTCTTCTTTAAAAATC
>ML777951.1:292509-311770 GCA_009831015.1 Picea engelmannii
TGCTTGTGTCGGGCGAGATGTAGACACCTCCATGTTCCTCAGAACAGTCGCCAGCCCTGAGACCTTAAATGGTTAAAATCGATGGGAACCTGGGCTTGAGCGTTGATTATGTGTCTTGGAGGTCCAAATTTTGCAGGGTAGGACGGGCGGGTGGTCAGTTCTACTTTGTCATGGTTGCGTCTTGTTGGTTATCAAGTAGCGACGTTGAGTCAAGTGTGTTGTCACTTCTACACGCGCGCACACACCGTAAACCAAAAAAAAAAAAAAAAATTGCACTTGTTATCAGAGTTGTTGTCTTAATGTGGAAGGTCTTTACATGTTGTGTAATCTATTATGCACATATAATAAAAGAAAACTAACTACTCCTTAGCATTAAGAATCAACACAACTACTCATTGAAGAAATTTATTCTACAACAAACCATTGAACAAATGAAATACAACTAACCCTATCAATCCATTCATCAACTATTGAAATTAAATAGTGTTCGGAAAATCAAAATATCTTCAAAAAATAAAAGATAAATGAATGTTGTTGAAATTAAATGACATGGGAAACCATAATGTTTGAGATGTCAATTTTCACATGCAACTCTATGTGACTAATTTCATGTCTGAAAATTGCTTCTTAGTGATCTAACAATCACTAAACAACTTCACACTGAAATTATTGACTGAAAACATATGCAACGGAAACAACAAGAGCAGAGATGAATCATCAATACACAAGATACACAATAATTATGTTATGTAATCTTGTTAACATAAAAAAATATTGAGGGAAAAACCAGCCCTCCTAGCCAATACAATATCACCAAAAATCCAAGGACAACCTTGTCCTCCAAATTCACCAAAACTGAGAATACCCTTGTTATGTTGATGATTGCAGCTATGTGAGACATTCTCCAGCTTACAAACCTATGAGATGTGGATCATTGCAGCTATGTGAGTCTTTCTCCCAGCTTACAAACCTGAGAGAAGCTCCTCAACTTACCAGGGCTATCATATTTATCAAGGCTTATTGTTGGCAGTCATAAGCCCAACAAAACCTAAAAGTGCTATCCTAGCCTAGTCATTAGGTTTTCTAGCCTAGTTGAAAGGGTTTGTGAAGATGAGCAAAATCATGATGGGAAGCAAGCTCAGTTCCAGGAAGACAAGACTCCAAAGAAATGAAGACATCAACATCTCACCACTCTCAGGTATGATTCATATCAATGATAAAACTTGGCTAATTGATAGTGGTACCTCCAGGCACATGACCGGTCTTAGAAATCATCTAACACATTTCATTGCGAAAGAGACACATCTACATGTCATTCTTGGAGATGATTCCAGATATAATGTGAGAGGAGTTGGAACTTCTACTTTCCAACTAGATTCAAATATGCAGCTTAAACTAGAAGAAGTACTATATGTACCCGGAATGAAGAGAAACCTTGTCTCTATTTCAGCCTTGGAAGACAAAGGTTACAAAATCACTTCCTCAGAAGGAAGATTTCTTGCATGGCACAAATACTCTCATATAAGCTCTTCCAAAGTAATTGGTATTCGAGAAAATAACTTGTACAAGTTGACCATCAAACATGTTCAATCCCTACTACATGACACTATCAACTTAAGTGAGTTATGGCATAGAAGACTTGCTCACATTCATTATAGAGCTCTTCTAGCTCTAGGGAAAATGGTAACAGGTCTACCAGAGATATAGATTCAGCATAAAGGTGTTTGCAAAGGTTGTGCCCTTGGAAAAAATGTTAAAGGATCCTTTCCTAGCAGTGACAACGGATCCAAGGATATCTTGGACTTAATACATTCAGATGTATGTGGACCGATGATTGTTGCATCATTAAATGGGTACTTATACTATGTACTCTTCATAGATGATCACTCTAGGAAAACTTGGATTTACTTTATGAAAAAAAAGGATGGAGTCCTTACCAAGTTTCAAGAATTCAAAGCTCAGGTTGAAAACCTGACCAGAAGAAAAATCAAAATATTGAGATCAGACAATGGAGGATAATACACCTCAAAAGAATTTAACAATTTTTCTATTGAAGCAGGAATCAAGAGGTAGTTCACAGTTCCTTACAACCCTCAACAAAATGGGGTTGCAGAAAGGAAAAACAGAACTATCATTGAGGCAACTAAAGCAATGATACATGATCAGAGTCTACCTATGACTCTATGGGAAGAAGCATGTATGACAACAGTATATGTTCAAAATCGTAGTCCTCCTCATATCCTGAAGAACATTACTCCAAAAGAAGCATTCACCAAAGTGAAGCCTGAGATCATACACTTCAGAATATTTGGATGCCCAGTATACCTTCATGTACCCCAAGAGAAGAGATACAAACTAGAACCTTCAGGAAGAAAGGGTACATTTGTAGGATACAGTGAATCCTCAAAGGCATATCAAATCTACATCCTAGGTCAGATACAAATTGAAGTAAGTAGAGATGTTACTTTTGAAGAAGAAGTAGCCTTCCATAAATCCAGAGAAGCTCAGATGGAAATCGATAGTGAAACAATACCTCCTCCTCCTTCAGTAGTTCAAAGGGAGACAAATATTATTCCAGATGAGCCAATAGCTCCAGTTGATTCAGTTTCCCCAAGCAACATACCCAGAGACATCAGAGTTGGACATAAAAGACCTGCTTGGGCTCGAAAAACTTTAGAAGAGGCAGAAGGGCATAAAGCTCCACAAGGAGCAACCAGAGAAAGCAAGAGACCAAAGAGATTCTCAAGCTACCTTTCAGCCATGACCCACATTATTGACTCAGAGGCAACTTGTCATGGAGAAGCTTCAAGTGAACAAGTATGGCAAGATGCCATGACTGAAGAATACCAATCTATATTAAAAAATGATGTATGGGATGTTGTTCCAAGACCAGAGGGAAAGTCCATAGTGACCTCCAAATGGATTTACAAAATCAAACATGTTGTCGATGGAAGTATTGAAAAATACAAAGCAAGATTTGTGGCCAGAGGGTTCTCACAAATACAGGGAGTCGTCTATGATGAGACTTTTGCACCTATAGCCAGATATACCTCCATCCGATCTATCATTGCACTAGTTGCTTACATGGGTTGGAAGCTACATCAAATGGATGTAAAACAACTTTTTTCAATGGTGAAATTGAGGAAGAAGTCTATATTGAGAAACCATAAGGTTTCGTTATACATAACAAAAAATCTCATGTATGCAGGTTGAAGAAAGCCCTATATGGACTAAAACAAGCACCACGTGCTTGGTATGAGAAAATTGATGGATTTCTGATGAGTTTGGGCTTCAACAAAAGTGCAGCTGATCCAAACTTGTATTATCACATTGATGGCAATGAGTGTCTGATTTTGGTCTTATATGTGGATGATATTTTCCTCACCGGTTCAGAGAGACTCATTGTTGAATGCAAGAAAGCATTAACTGCCAAATTTGAAATGAAGGATCTGGGCCTGATGCATTATTTCTTGGGATTAGAAGTATGGCAGAGAACATATAAGACTTTCCTAAGTCAAGGAAAATATATTATGGAGATACTGAAAAAGTTCAAAATGACAGGATGCAAATCCATGCCTACTCCAATGGTAATGGATTTAAAGAAAATGAGTGACATTGATTCAGGAGATGTAGATCCAAATTTATATCGACAACTTATTGGATCCTTGATGTATTTGGTTAACACCAGACCAAACATTTGCTATGCAATGAATGTGCTTAGCCAATTTATGAGCTAACCAAAACATACACACTGGATAGCTGCAAAACACGTATTGAGATACTTACAAGGCACAATTGGTTATGGCTTGAGATATGCAGCCAATGTAGACTTAAGCTTGGAAGGATATGTCGATGCAGATTGGGCAGGAAGTGTAGTAGACAGAAAGAGCACCTCGAGTTTGTGCTTCACCTTAGTATCAACCATGGTTTCCTGGTGTAGCAGAAAACAAAGCTCTGTGGCTTTAAGTACAACAAAGACAGAGTACATTTCTCTAAGTGTGGCAATTCGTGAAGCAATATGGCTTCGCAAACTTTTGATTGACTTGTTCGGTCACGAGATGGATCTGACTACTATTCATTGTGACAACCAGAGCTATGTAAAGCTCTCCGAGAACCCAGTGTTTCATGACAAATCAAAACACATTGAAATCAAGTATCACTATATCAGAGACATGGTGCAGAGAAAGACAGTACATGTGCAATATCTTTCTACTCATGAACAAATTGCAGATATCTTCACTAAAACACTTGCCAAGACAAAGTTCGAGTATTTTCGTGAGAGACTTGGCCTGATGGAAAATGCCTCCCTAGTTGAGAGGGAGTGTTGATGATTGCAGCTATGTGAGACATTCTCCAGCTTACAAACATGTGAGATGTGGATCATTGCATCTATGTGAATCTTTCTCTCAGCTTACAAACTTGAGAGAAAGCCCCTAAGAAGGGTGCGTGGTTCCTGCCTGAGACAAAGCTAGGAACGTAGAGATGACCTCCTCCATTCAGTGAGTTGAGAAGAACTCCAGATGATTATCCAGTGGGAAATGTGATCTGTTGAGTTAGATGTGCCTGTGGCTGAGCACAAGGTGAACGTGTGAAAGCCCAAAGTGTTGGGTGCATCGTCATGTGAACAGAAATGAAGATGATGTATTACCCTCCTCTGAGCAGCAGAGTTGACGAGAAGACTCCAAATGGTTCCCCTGTATGAGGAAGTGGAAAAGAAGATCTGTAGAGTGGACGTGCATGTGGACGAACACAAGTGATCGTGTGAAGATCTAGTTCTTCTATGTAATGCAATGAACCAGAAATATGACATCCCTATGGATGTGCCCCTAGTGGGTGTATAGGATCCTTTGCTATATATTGTTCAAGAGTCAGACCTGCATGTAACCCTAATTGTTATGTAAAGGGTACAGGTCAGCCCCACCTTAATGTGATTAATAATAAATGTAAAAGTAATTAATCTGGTTAATATTATTTATAATAATAATAATAATATTGTGACTTAGTGAGGTCGACCCTGTTGAGCCAATAGACACTTATGTTGATAGGACAAGTCTAATATAAGTAAAGGAAGATTCCCCATTGTGGAATCATATCCTTCATATGAGTTTGGAAATTTCAGCAAGTACATTCACTTGGGAAAATTGCGCACCTCTCTTGGGCGCTAGTGTTCTAGGGTTTGAGCACCATCTTGTGTGCTAGGTCTTTCTTGGTGGTGAAGGTTTTTCTCTTGAATAATATAGCAAAGGATTTGGCTAGGTTTTCTTCCCTTGTTGAGAAGGGTTTCCCAGGATACTTCTTGTGTTCTTGTGCATGGTGTTTCTTCTTGTGATCTTGGTTGCTGCAACATTCTTGCCTATGGTTAAGTTAAATGCTAAAATGAAATGAACTTCATGCTTAACCTAGATTATTGAAAAATCAACATGTTCTCCATTATATAAATAAAAAAACCAAACCTTAACAACATTCTATAAATCTCTTCTGCCGAAGAATCTATTGTAGATCACTTGTACAACCTGCTCACATCACATGTCGGCTTGTACGGATCTGTACCTGCCAAAAAACTAGATACACGATTCACCTTATTGACAACCCGTGGACATATGTTGTTTGCTCCACTGCAAATCGTGTATACCCTATGCACGATTCGTCCTTCTGCAATCTACGTATATAGTCTCAAAAATTTAGTTTTCTTCGCACATGCGTCCTTCCTTACTTTCACATTTTGATCTAGAAACCCTAGGCCAGATTGCCTAGGTGCATAAGTCTCTCTGCCACAATTTTCATACTCCTTAGCACAAGTGTTTACTCACTTATGCTAACTCTGTGATGCCACACTATGATGATCTAATGTCACAATGATATCTCTCCTTTATATAGGAGTCCAATGGGTGAGTTTATGAGCCCTTCCTAAACTCAACAATTAATTAGAATATTTTAATCCTCTTTGTGGGTGTGGCACCCCCACATAAACCCACAAATCCCATCAACTTTCCCATGAGGCCCTAGCCTCATTTCTAGGCCGATTTCACTAAAACAAAAGTCAAAACTGGTGCCAACAAAAATTCACACATGCTTGGCACCTTGGCCTCTAGTGGGAATGCCTCCCGAAGCTACAAAAATCAACACTTCCTCTTGGTGGGGGAGGTATTATCCACCACTTTCTAGTTTGTCTCTGAGGTAGACACATTCCCCCTTCACTAGGGGTTTGGTGAGGATATATGCAATCTGCTCATTTGTGGAAATGTGTTAGAGCTTCATAGCTCCCTTTTGCACCTTGTCTTTGATGAAGTGGTATCCGATATCAATGTGTTTCGAATTATCATGAAACACTAGGTTCTACGAGAGTTTGATACAACTCTGATTGTCAAAGTGAATCATAGTAGGTTCCAAATCCTGACCAAATAACCTTGCAAGAAGCTTGCGAAGCCAAATGGCCTCACAACTTGCCAAATTGGCTGTCATATACTCTGCCTCTACTAAACTGAGTCCCACATAAATCTCCTTCCTGCTGAACCAGAAAACTATTATTGATCCCAAGCTGAAGCAAGCACCATAAGTACTCTTCTAGTCAAATGCACTTCCTACGCAATTTGAGTCTGAATATCCATGCAACATAACTCCATCAGACCCGACATATCTCAGACCAAATCCAACTATACATCGGAGGTACTTAAGCACATGTTTTGCTGCCACCCAATGTCCCTGTCTTGACTCAACCATGAATTGACTCAAGGTATTAACAACAAAACAAATATATGGCATGGTGTTAACCAAGTACATCAATGAACCAATCAACTGCATGTACATCATGGGATCCACCAAGTTTGAATCTAAATCTCCCAACATTCACAGATTGGTGGTCATAGATGTAGTCATGGACTTACAATCCATCATCCTGAACCTCTTCAGTATCTCAACTGCATACTTCCCCTGTTCAAGGAAGATCTTGTTTAGTTGTTGCCACACCTCTAATCCCAGGAAGTAATGCATCAACCCGATGTCTTTTGTCTCGAACTCCGAAGTCAAATCCTTCTTGCATTTGGCAATGAGTTCCTCATCCTTCGTGAGGAATAGATCATCAACATATACAACCAATATGAGAGGACTCTTACCAACCTGTAATATATATAGGTTGGGGTCTACTTCACTCTTAGTGAAGTCCAAGCTCTGCAAATACCCATCAATTCTTGAGTACCATGCCGAGGTGCCTGCTTGAGTTCGTAGAATGCTTTCTTCAACCTGTCTCATATACCTCAAATTTCTGAGGTTGCGTTATGTACGCCTCCTCCTTAATTACACCATTGAGGAAAGTTATCTTCACATCCATCTGATGAATCTTCCACCTCATGACTGAAGCGAGAGAAATAATCGTCCTGATAGAAGTATACCTGGTTATTGGAGCAAAAGTTTTGTTGTGGTCTACTCCCTCTCTCTATGAGAACCCTCTAGTTACGAACCTCACCTTATACTTCTCGATACTGCCATCTACAACATGTTTGATCTTGTAGATCCATTTGGAAGTTATTATTGACTTCCCTTTTGGTCTTGAAACTATATCCCATATGTCATTCTTCATGATGGATTGGTACTCCTCCATCATGGCATCCTTCCAAACCTGCTGGCAAGTTGCTTCCTCAAAATTGCAAGGCTCAAAATCAATGATATTGCTCATAAGAGCCACATTTGAGCCAAATCTCTCTGGAGGTCTTCTTTCTCTGCGGGTATCTATGGGGACTATATGTCCCTCGGTGTTGGAGTGTTTGGGCTGAACCGGGTTCTACTTTAGGTTTCCAACAAAACCCTACAAACCATCGACCCTTATGGACACTAGAAGGCAACACTGCGCACAGAGTGCACAATGAAGTCTCACCCGAGATGGCTTATGGGTGACTACAAGACCTAGATGTCTGCAATCGTGGAAGGGAGGTTGTTGTGGGGGTGTCAAACATTCTTTCTACCTCAACATACATTAGATCTACCATTCTAATGCATCATTATATCCAAATCTACCATAATATAATCATTAAAGTTCATTAAAGTTCATTCTACAGTAAATATCATGACTATTCTAGTGCGCATTGCATATTACTTCTAACTGATCCATTCATTCATCATAACTAAGTAACTGCAAGAAATAAGACACACATTCTACACAGAGACACAAAGTTTTACCGTGGTTCACCCCCTGGGCTACGTCCACAAAGATCTTTCATTCTTCGCTCTTTTATTATTCTTCATCAAGTTTATAGCGTTGTGTACATTACATAAGAAGTGCATATGAGGTGCACACGAGGCTGGAAAGATCGCACCAAGCTCCACAACTTGTGACCTTACCCTTGATTACAATCCATATCTCTGTCTCCAAAACTGACTCTGACTCCAAAACTAGCTCTAAGATCTCACCACACATTAGCTCATCCTCTCCTCAATCAGTCTCACTATCATTTATTTATATCACAAAAAATGGGTTAAAATCCATTAGAACAATGATCAAAACCCTAACCTACTAACCCTAATTGGATTAGATTATTCCACATTCTAACTTCTTATGTGTGGTTGGTCCACAATCCAATCGGTATCCTCGTTGATCCACGTCCTTCTTCCTTCCTTTGACTTGCCTTGCTTCACGGCATTGCTTTTCCCTGTTTTTCGATGCACGCTCCTTTTCTGGTCCTTTTTTTAACTGCCTTCATAAATTACTGCGTTTTTCCCCAAAATGGCCTGCTCCAACACCCGACAGCCTACAAGGTCTCACGAAACCACCTAGGTCTCATGTCTTGGTTGCTAGGAGGATTTGTTGGGTCAACAGACTCCTCTAACTCCTCCTCATGATCTAAGGGTCACTCCTCCTTACATAATGGTACTGTACTCTCCTTAACCTTTGGAGCCTCTTATTCCTCACCGCCTGTTGTGATCCCAAGAGACCTCCTGAAATCCAAATCCTCCTCAAACCTGACATCCAGACTGACCTCAACATATCATTGTCCTAGAATGTAGATCTAGTAGTCCTTTAAAGTCTCGTTGTATCCCACAAATGTGCCCTTCCTCCCAGAAGTTTATAGCTTTGTCCTCTTCTCCTTGAGAACATGGATGTATATTGGAAAACCAAAGATCCTCAAATGCCCTATCTTTGATTTCACTCCTGTGAATGCCTCCTGTTATCGTTAGAAGTCACCCTTGGATTGCTAGCAGGAGCAGAGCCCAACGCCCATCAGTTTTATGTCATGATTTGTTTAATGGGGTGATCGGATGGACAATGACTCAAGATGGTATAGCTTTAACTCAGGAAACTGGGTTTGGCATGTAAAAAACAAGGGAGGTATTGATCCAACTTCCGTCAGTAAATGGATTAAAGGGTGGTAGATGGAAGGCTTGAGAGAAGGGAGAGCAATACTGCCTCGGGAAACAGGCCTTCGGAAGCTTGAGGATGAAAAACTCAGAAACCAAGATCCTCTTGGTCCAGAGCTTCAAGAAACTGAGGGGTGACTTGACTGAATCTTTCAATTCCAAGTCGTTCAACACTAAGAAAATCACAGGAACCGATTAGAAACAATACAACTGTTACAGTGATCCAACCTACATCATCCTATAACAGCTGCAACTCGACTGGATCCTCCAATTCCGAGTTGTTCTGACACAGTAGACAAAGAGATGAAAAAAGAGGCTGACATCCATAAAGTAAGAAGTCTCCAATGCCTTATACATTAACCAGAGCGACCAGCGCTGCATCAAAACTTTATAATCGGGAGCCTAGCTCAACCATCGATCCTTACAAAAATGGCGAAAATGCCTACATATACTCCAAAACAACAGCAACAACAAAAACAAGACGCTGCATTAAAAATATTGCGTCTGCATGTCTTCTGACAGTCTGCCCATGCAGACTCAGGATGATCGTGCGCCTATGACAGATGCTACCTTAACTTCGCATGGCCTTTGCAGGGGAGGTAGCCGAAACATTAAAGGCCAAAATGGCGTGTGCAAACTTCTCTGTCTAATCGAGGACTTTAGCATGGCTTCTTTGGATAATCAGTACACAGAACTCCTTCGAACAAACCGCTTGCCAGACCCTCCATATCTCATATTCAATGAATGAAAAGAGATTTCAACCATCTGTTTTTGCCTTCATTTACTCCAAGCGGAAACCGGGAGCGAAATCGTATCCGCTGGCATCTGGAAATCACGATGATCCTTTTGGCGACTGAACTCAACGCTTTTAGCCCCTTTTGCTTAGCTCTTTTGTTTCCCAAATGACCACGGACCGTGACTCTGCTTTTATTTCCATAGGGGCTTTCGGCGTTCGCGAATAGGAAGGAGTTGATCCTTTCTTATCATAGTTGCGATGGGCGAAACGTCGAGACAGCTTAATTGGGCGCCACGCGTCCTCCAAATCTGATGGTCCTAAACTCTCCCGACGCTGCAGTGGGTCCCAGGTCTTGGACGCTCTCATTACTTCGCGCATCGGTAATATGAGGGAGCTACTACTTGCGCTTCGAAACCACGATGGGCGAAAAAGGTGGGGAGCCTAATCGCGCGCCAGGTGTCCGCTTCAGATGGATGGCTGAGACTGCCCCTTGGTACTGCGGGCCCGACTTTGGGAATCATCAGCGCTTCGGGGTTCGGGGTTTCGAAATGTACAACGACATAAAACCTTCACCCCTTGAACTCACGACTGCCGAAAAACCGACGCGACTGGATCTCGCGCCACACGTCCCTCGGATGGACGACTGTTATTCTTCCCTGCATACAATATGGGTGCGATCTATTTGCGTTAATCTCGGCGCAACTCTACTATCCACGATTTCCTGCTGACCGTCGATCTGCTCTTATGAAAGGATCTGGACCGTCGTCAATATAATTTCGCTCGCTTACTGGCTGGAAGCTTGAAATGAGATTTTTCCATGCTGCATTTGGGCGCTCCTCGTACAACTTGCAGACCCGAATACTCTTGTGCCTAGGACAAGAAATGTCGCTAACACCTCCTCGAGAGTCTTATCCTCCAAGATACTATGAGGACTGTTGTTTTGAACATAAATTGTAGTGTTGCATGCTTCTTCCCTGTAATGTCCCCCACCTCTTGATGAAGAGGTATTGAGGAGACACAGTGGCCTGGGCATCCCCACTAGGCCATAGTCTCACACTGAGGGGGAAAGGTCAACTAGGCTGAGGTTATATTCTTAAGTTGACCCGAGAAAAAGGTAAAAAAAGGAGTAAAAGATAACTTAATGAAAGAATAGAAGCGTTGGAAGAGTTAACCCTAGGAGTTAATCTAACTCAATAGAGAAATAGAAGAAAAAGTATAAATAGAAGGCTAGGGTGCACCAATGATTCATTCTGGATTTTGGTATTTGCTTGTTATTGCTCTTGAGCATACAGTTTGGGGGTTTTGCTGTTACAAACCCTTGTGAGCAACTCAGTGGTGAAAGATCCACTCACCTTGTTCCAAAACATGGTCTTGGGGATGAAAGACTTCACCCACACCATTCTACACTCATCACACATCCACCTATAGCTTCATAAAAGTAACAGGGTCGTATTGTTCAGGAGTTTCCAGCAAGGGCACATCATCATCTAAAGAAGAGTTCGATCTAGCTGATCAGGATAGACGTTGGGCATTCCAACACTTAGGTTTTACTTGCAGGTGCTCAACCATCACTTTGAGGGTTTCTTTGAAGAGTTATCTCCATCATATCTTCAGCTACAGTTTGGGACGACTTGGAGGCTAGGAGGACGTCCTGTGATTCAATATTTCTCATATCTAGGGAGATCTACCTAGAATCTGGATCTGAAACTTCTCCCACGAGGTTTCCATAGCCTGATATACATTCCTGGAGATTTTTAGAGCATTTGGAGGCCTTCTTCATCAGGGTCGAGTTATCTAGGGTTCCAGGCATCCAGGAGAGTGCAGCTTCATTAGAGGATTCAATATTTGGAGGGGTTGGCCTTAACATTTCGGCCTGAGACTTCATGAGGGAGATCCTATCACCCTGATCTATCAGTTGGCAGAGTTTGGGCTCATTTAGAGCCTTCCTTCATCAAGGTCGATTTATTGAGGGTTTAGCCTTCTACTAGAGCGTGGCATCTTCAGCTGGAGGAGTTGGCATCCACATGGCTCAGATATGTTTGTATTGACCTTCATTTCTTATCCAGCCTTTGGAGGCTTGTTTTGTATTAGCGGGAGCATTTTGTAGCAGGTCATATCTATTATCTATTGGGGCCATCTGAGGATTATTCCAAATCTGCTCTTTCTATTGTATCTGATTCATGCTTCTTATAATAAAGGTCAGATCTGTGCTTGTGTTTTCTATATCTTGAATATGTTATGATCTTGCATATGTTGGATGAATCTTGTATAAACACCATATAAATCACTGGGACACTTCAGTAACCACCTGCACATCAAACACGTCAGTGATAGTTAGTGGTTCCAAGCAAAAAATTGGCTTGGGATCATTACATTCCCATATCATCTTGGGTAGATCTTGGTCATGCAGCATTGCCTTGGCAACCTCAAGTATCGTCTGATTCTTTCTTTCGATGACCCGATTATGCTGAGGGTTGAAAGGTACAACTGACTCCCTCTTAATTCATGCTTTCTTGCATAAGTTCTTGAACTTGTTGGAGGTATACTCACCCCCATTGTTTGACCTCAAGACCTTTATCTTCTTTCCTGTCTGATTCTCCACCAGAGGTTTCAACTCCTTGAATTGACTGAATACTTCATCCTTGGTCTTCATGAATAAGATCATTGTCCTCCTGGAATAATCATCAATGAAGATCACATAATACCGACAACCACTCGTAGATGGAACTGGCTTCGATCCACACACATCTAAATCTACCAGGTCGAGGATCTTCTTGGACCTAATATTGATGCTTAGAAAAGTAACCTTGACATTCTTGCCAAGTGCACAACCCTTGCATACTCCTTGATGCTCAGTTTTGAACTCTGGGAGACTTGTGACCATATTTCTTAACACCGGTAAAGCCTGGTGATGCAAGTGTCCCAATATCTTATGTCAAATCTCGCATGGGTTATCATTGTCATGTACCAGGGCCTACGTTGCCTAACATGTTAGCTTGTAGAGATTGCTATCATGAGTTCCAATGACTTCTATCAAGTCAAGACTCAATCCTTTTGGCTAAGAAAGAACCTTCCCATTAATGAATGCCAATGCATACCCTATGTCCTCCATGGAAGAGATAGAGAGCAGGTTTTTCTTCATTCCAGGTACATACAATACTTCACTTGTATTCAGAGGATTTCTAGACTTCAGTTGAAACAAAGTTGTTCCAATTCCCTTGACTGCATACTTGGTATTATCTCTAGGTTCCACATGTAATTGTGAGTTATGATTTGATAAACCAGTGAGTAATTTATGTGACCCTGTCATATGATGAGAAGCTCCACTATCCACTATCCAAGTTTCCATGGTGACCTGCCCAAAACAAGAATAACAACAACACTCTTCTAGTGATGTGACCAAAAGTGTGTCTCGAGATGATCCCTTCTCTTCAAATCCCAAGCTCTAAAACCATGCCAATTTTTACATGCAACTTTATGTGATTGATTTCAGATATGAAAATTGCTTCCTAGTGATCTAACTATCACTGAACAACTTTACATTGAAATTATTGATTGAAAACATATGCAGCGAAGACAACAAGATCATAGATGAATCATCAATACACAAGAGACACAATAATTATGTTCTATAATATTGTTAACATGAGAAATCCCGAGGGCAAAACCAACCCTCTCAACCAATCTAGTATCACCAAAAATCTGAGGACAACCTTGTCCTCCAAAGTCACCAAAACTGAGAACACCCTTGTTCTCCAATATACAAATCAGAAAACCAAACCTCAACAATATTATGGAAATCTCTTCTGCCCAAGAATCTGTTATAGTTCACTTGTACGACAAGCTGACATCACATGTCATCCCGTATGGATTTGTACCTTCCCAGAAAAGCAGATACATGATTCACCTTACTAGCAACCCGCAAACATATGCTATTTGCTCCATTGCAAATCGTGTATACCCTATACGTGATTTGTCCTTTTGTAATCCACATATATACGCAGTTCACCTTTGTAAAAACCGCGTATACATAAACTTAGTTTTCTTTGCACATGTGTCCTTCCTCAATTTCACATTTTGATCCAGAAACCCTAGGCCAGATCGCCTAGGTGCATAAGTCTCCCTCCCTCAATTTCCATACTCCTTAGCACAAGTGTTTACTCACTTATGCTAGCTTCACGATGCTACACTATAATGATCTAATGTCACAATGATATCTCTCCTTTATATAGGAGTCCAATGGGTGAGTTTAGGATCCCTTCCTAAACTCAACAATTAATTAGAATATTTTAATCCTCTTTGTGAGTGTGGCACCGCCACACAAACCCACAAATCCCATCAACTTTCCCATGAGGCCATAACCTCATTTCTAGGCCAATTTCACTGAAACGAAAGTCAAAACTGGTGCCAACGAAAATTTCCACATGCCTGGCACCTTGGCCTCTAGTGGGAATACCTCTCGAGGCTACAAAAATCAATAGGATATGCAAATCATATAAACAAAAATGCAAATGCAAAAACACACAATGGGTGCATTCATCATTTCACCTCCTTGAGTAGGACGTTGCTCCAAGAGGAGTGGTGAATCCTAATCTCAAATATGTTGTAATTGTTTATGTCATTCATGAAAATGGTTGAAATTTACAAGAATACTTTGCAATGTTCTATATATATGATTGTAGTGTTATTATGGCTAATATAACACGTGTTGCATAAATGCTTACATATACTAGGGAGTTCTTGGATTCCTCAAAACGGATCCCATGGAATTCCAAGACTCCCTTCAACTAACTCTTCCTCAAGAAATGTGGAATGTCTCTTTGTAGTTACAAGATTTTCCAAGTAGTTTCTAGTTAACAATTTTATGAATTCCATCATCCCTTTTTCATGGTTGAATCTATGAATTGGGCTTCCTTAACAAATCATTAAGTGGTGTTATGTTGTGTTATGAGCTTAGCATGTTTTGCCTTAGTTTCTTAGGCTACAAAGTTTGGGAGAACTCAGTAGCTTGTTGTTTAAAGGTGAGTGTTGTTAATAAGTCTTTAAACCATACTTTGTGGGAATTATGCAAAGGAAAACTCTATGCAATCATAAAGATGACTGTACAACAAGCATAGATACAAGATAATGAAACAACAATTGTAAATCATTCTACAATATAACTACTTAGACATTCATATCTAATAACACATGCACCCAATTGTTCCATCACACTACTTCTTAAAGCTTCTTAAACATGCCAATTTACAAGTAATAAGTAAAGATAATGAAATTGTTGTAACTATGATAAAATGGCAGTGGATAAAGGACATAAATAGAATATTTGGAGCTTATGATGGGTAAATGGAGAGGAAATGATGAGAAAATGAGGGCAATTCCAGGGCTCATCACTTACAGTGTCATTTTTTTTACATTTTGAAGGTTAATAATGAACATTTGGTGTCCACTTTTTAAGATTATGTATGTTTAAAAAATAACAAGAAAGCCACCCGCAATTTCCCATATCAACATCGTCAAAATTACTGCAGTTTAAGATTTAATCTACCAATACCACCATTGTTAATTATTTCATCCTCTATGAGAATGAGGTGCCTTATGCTTGGGATCAAGCATCCAAGGATTTGGGCTCCCTCAATACCTTCCTCCACCACCATGATTTCAAATTTCAAATATGTCAATAATTGTTGCAAAAGTTGTAGTCATCAAAGATGTTGCTAAAGTTGTAGTCATCAAAGACCTTAAATTTACTCAGCAAATAAGTCTAATTATTTATTTTTTCTTTGCATGCTTGAGTACATGCAACATCATATGAATTACATAACAATTAGGGTTGCTAGAAACGACGCATTATGAAGTGAAATAAAAGGGGATTGTGAGGGATGATCTATAGCAACATTCTAAAAGATAATGTATTTTGGAGGTTAATAATGATAACTTGGTCTATACTCATCAAAGTTATGTATGTTTTAAGGAATCTAAGCAAGGAAACAACCCACAAGTATTATGTTTAAAATGTCAAAATTCATAGGTTTTGAAGGCTCATTATGAACATTTGGTGTTTACTTTTCAAAATTATGTAAGTTTCAAAGTAGTACAACATAGGAACTGCATAAAAATTAGGAGAACTTAATCGAGTTGCGTCCAGAAATTTTTTCAAGACACTTTATGAATAAGATAACATCACTTTTGCAATTTGAGATATATTATTAGTGATCAATTTCGTATGAGATTTCCCTTTGAGGTTTCTCATATTTTAGTTGTTGTCATCCACACAAAATTGTTGTCAAGATACATAAAATAGAAATAAACAAGTGTTGCATAGCAGCGTAGTCCCTGCCACACAAGTTTGAAATTGGAAATATATAAAAGTTATGTGGATAAATGTTTATGTTATTGGTCCATCTTAAAGTCTTAGTAATTGTGGTAACGATTACTTTTCATTGCATTGTTGAAGTAAAGACTTGTAGACAATGTTGTTGATTCAATTTTGGTTTCTTATTGTTTGATCCTCATCCTTTGTCTAATGCATGTCTAGCTTGGTGGCTCTAAACATTAAAGGTTTTTAAAACATTACAAACAAAATATTTGGTTATTAGGAGTGAAGTTGTTGTGGACTTCACAAATTGGATTTGAAGGACAATAATTTCATGTGTTGTCTTCTTTACAAAAAAACACGTTGAATGCAATCAGAAAAATTAATAATTGAAAATTTTTTAATCTCTATTAAACCCACACATATAATTTACTAATCAAATTCTATCTCTAATTATTAATTGTTTACTTAATATGTATTTTATCATTTTTATAATATTAATATGAATATGAAAATATTATTCTAAATTATATATATATATATATATATATATATATATATATATATATATATATATATATATATATATATATATATATATATATATATATATATATAATCCTCATTTCATTATTTCAAATAAAATTAATGGCATTATTTCAAATAAAATTAACCGCATAAAAAATAAAAATATGTAACTCAAGGTAGCATGTGGTTCTTCCTAAATACACGAGGGGACCGAGATATTCGGCAAGTAAAGGCCTAGCATAAACACCGTGTCGAGCTCACAGAAAACCCCACCCCTGGAAATAGCTCCCGCTCCAGACAACACAACACACAAGACTCTTACAAAGTTTCAAATGGATATTCATTCATTGTTTAAGGACGAGATCCGCGAGGGGAGGTATTTTCTTGTCAGAAAATGGTGGTATTCAACGACACTACATCGTACCATGATCGTGCCTAGATACACAAGTGATCATATCACTTAAAAAAATAATTAATTTTATACTTCGAATTATGTGAATCCTGCAATAAGACATCAAAGATATTAACCAATTAAATTTTAGAAAAATATGTTTTTTTATTATTTAAAAAAATACATATATTGATTTCTTATGTTACACATTGGATATAGCACACAAATGTAAAGTCAACCAAAATTTAATACAGAGTCAAAGGCAAACTCATTGCTATAGTCCCAAGCCTTCGGTAGGGACTAATAAGTTGTCAATTAAAAAGAAAACAAGTTACTAGATTAATTTGCTTTTGTGGTGTTTCATTCCTTTAGTCCTTGTCATCCACACAAATTGCTAAGAAAACACATAAAACATAACAAAACAAGTTGAAGTTACTTTATTTATTTTATCCAATTGATTTGTTTTTCAAAAACATTGGTAAATATTTACTAATAAAAAAAATTGTAGTTGAAGCTCAAAGTGAGGTAGTACATAGTAGGCTATACCCATGGTCAAAGTGATGTTCAAAAATTACATACCCATTACCCATGGTCAAAGTGATGTTCAAAAATTACATATCGATTATCTGTGTCTGTAAATATGTTATGAATTGGTCTTTTTCTAGTGATGCAAAATAATGAGAAGGGAAACTTGCATTTTTGGCATGAAATATGGTAATAGTCATTTTGGATTGATGGAATTGCATATATCAAATGTAAATATTACATAATCTAGTGGGAGTGGGGGTATTCGAGGGTGTTCAATCAATTTTTGCATTAAAATGAACAATTTCATCCATCCAAAATTGCAATTTTGGCAAAGATTTCCTTGCCAGATTTCAGTGATGACAAATAAAAAAGGTCAAAAACATTAAATGTTTAGCCTTTTTCCATCTTCAATAAAACCACATTACATTTATTAATGCTAACAACTTTTTTTTTTCCATGTGAAATTAGCTCAATTTTATAAAGTGTATAAAATCATTTACATCTCTGATGTCAGACATACAGTCCAAAACGAAATGAACAAACAGTCAGATCTGGAATGGTCAAAATGAGAAAATCAGCCCGGAAGCAAGGAGAGAACAGTCGACAATCCACGTCGACAAGCACAATAGAGAGGTCATTGTCCGTCCCAATGAAGTGAGCACGGTACCAACCAGGGTCGCCTTCCACCCACCTCCTGCCAACGACGAGCAGATACTCAGAATGAGGTGGCAATGATCAACTCCGCAATCACAATGAAGATAGAAGACGGAGGGAAGCACCAACCGACAGTCGACAATCCACGTCGACAAGCACACAAAGAGGTCGATGACCGTCCCAATGAAGTGAGCACAGTGCCAACCGGAGTCGCCTTCCACCCACCTCCTGCCAACAACGAGCGGATACTCGGAATGAGGTGGCAATGTTGAACTCCGCAATCACAATGATGGTAGAAGACGGAGGGAAGCACCACCCAACAGTCGACCGAGACAACAATTGTTCTCGCAGCCGATACAAATGACACCATTCCCAAGTCAGTAACCAGAACACAACGAGACCGAGACACAAAGGCGAGTCCGTGCAGAGAGCCTGTTTAAGATTCAAATAGGTTGTGAAAGGTGGTTGGGCTCTCCTGGCCACTGTCGCAGTGAAAAATGTAGAGTCTGCCCACCACATGATTGAGAGCTCTCTTGGAGAGAGCATCCGCCTCCGAATTGAAAGATCTAGGGAGATGGCGAAAGGTGATGTCGGAGAAGGAGCTAGCCAACAATTGTGTTTTGAGTTTCCAACCTTCCACATGGCTCGAATGGAGATCACACTTGTGATTAATCCAGTCAATTATGACTTTGGAGTCGCCAATGACCTGGAAGTGATCAAGAGACCAATAGGAAGCGAGCAGGAGTGTCGCCCAAAGGCCAAG